>PVIR01018927.1:0-32714 GCA_004026965.1 Petromus typicus | reverse complement strand
CTAGAAATGACAGACCACTGTCTACCCACTGTAGTTCTTTCCTTCCCTCCCCAATGAGGATATGGTGTGAATGAGACAAAAGAATTCAAAGTAAACTTTTCCAAGTAGCCAGAGCATATCCATGTGACCTCGTGTTTGAGACCCATGCTATTGCTTTTCTGGGTGGTTCTTTCACTTTAATCCCAATATGCAGAAGAGCTCAGATAAATTAATGTTTTACATTTAATGTATTACATCAAAGAAGAATTGTTATGACAACATGGGTAAAACAATTCTAAATAAACATTTCATCAATTATAGATTATTTCATGGGTTATATGTTACTTCTCATGAAGAACAGAAATCACAGTGATCAACAGGCTGGGAGAAGTACCCTTCCACACAGAGAATAAACTCTGTTTGTGGTTTCATTACTCTACCCCGACCTCTTGGCATGACAACCTGATAGATATCGATAGTTCTGTGTTGGTACTTCCTTCAGTTTCTCAAAACGTACCTTATCTTTAAGGCTTTTTCTCAGTGTCTCTAAAATTTAAATTTTAAATTCTTATCTCCTGAAAATTTCTATTTTTTGTCTTAATTTTTATTTTTTAACACCTGTCTTTTTTTTTTTTTTTTTTTGACAGGGTCTCACTTGGTAGTTCAGGCTGGCCCTGAGCTCAGCCTCAAACTCACATCACAGCAATCCTCCTTCCTCTGCCTCCACGAGTTACCACGCCTGTCAATGTGGTGTGGCCCAATATTTTATGTGGTTACCGGGGACTGAATACAGGTGCTTGCACTTGCAAGACAGGAGCCAGAACCACTGAGCTAAATCCCTAGCCCAACACCTGTCATTTTTTTACATACCATATATTTCATATATGCCCTTTACCTTTTTTATTAAGTAACTATTCCATATACTGTAATATTCATTTTATGTATTGCACATATTTGTAGACTTTCTTTTTTTTTTTTTTTTTTTGAGACAGGGTCTTGCTTTAGTAGTTCAGGCTGGCCTTGAGCTCACTATGCAGCCCAGGCAAGTTCTGAACTTACAGAAATCCTCCTTCCTCTGCCTAATCTGCTGAGATTATAGGTGTGAGCCAGCATGCCTGGCATTGTGATGTGTGGTACTGATTACTGATAGGCATGAGTCACCACTCCCAGCATTGTGATATGTGGTTACCAGCATCTAACTAAGGACCTTGTGCTTGCAAAGCAGAAATCAGAACCACTGAGTTATGTCTCCAGTCCTTTGTAGATTTTCTTAATTTTGGCACTGGAAAGAGTAGTTAGCCTAGAATACATTGATAAGTAAAGGCTTGCCGGGCGTGGTGGCTCATGCCTGTAATCCCAGCACTCGGGAGGCAGAGGCAGGAGGATTGCAGTGATGTGAGTTTGAGGCTGAGCTCAGGGCCAGCCTGAACCACAGAGTGAGACCCTGTCTCAAAAAAAAAAAAAAGGATAAGTAAAGTCTTGTAGATCTGAGTGAGTGAGTCTGGTTGAAAGCTTACAAATGTACTGTGGTTGTAAATCTAATCAAAAATAACGTAAAACTTCAAAGGGTAAAGCACACCTGAGAAAGTCACGATTGCCACAAAAGAGAGACAAAAACCTGAGAAGTAATTGAAAATTTCAAAATGTTTGCCATGAATGCAAAAGAAAGAGATTGTGTCTAGATCACAATGCTCAGCAATATCAAGAAGGAGAAGGTAAAGTAGTCAGGGAGAACAGGAGCGCACGTGTGACTTTGTGAGATGACGATCACATGACGAGCTACTTCACTGATGTAAACAAAACCGACTAATTTAGAAATGTGAATAATTGTGATGTAAATATAGGAAGACTAAAGCTCACTGACTGGATTAAGAAGAATAAGCACTGGGCCGGGGAGTTAGCTCAGTGGTTCCGGCTCCTGTCTTGCAAGCGCAAGGACCCAGATTCGATCCCCAGTAACCACATACCATACTGGGCATAGTGGAGACTCACGCTCAGCAGCAACCACTACCACATACCACAGTGCCGGGCATGGTGGCTCACGCCTGTAATCCCAGCACTCGGGAGGCAGAGGCAGGAGGATTGCTGTGGTGTGTGCTTGAGTCTGAGCTCAGGGCCAGCCTGAACTACAAAGTGAGACCCTGTCTCAAGAAAAATAAATAAATAAATAAATGGGCATGTACTGTGTAAAAACGGCACAGAGATCGCAGTGTTTTAGTACAAAGGGGAGGGTTAATCAGATGTAAGAGTCATATCCAATGATTGACATATCTACTCCCTCAGAATGAAAAATTAGATGGTGTGTTAAACTCTGCTTCTTGTCTTTCCAATATTCATGACTTTTTAATGTTGCATTTTACACCTATACTCTCAGTTCCTTTCAGCGCGACAATATTCATCTCTGATGTCACCACTGTGAGTTGTGCTGTTGTGAGAGATATATTCTCATCCAAATGCTACTAAAGGGAAGTCATTCCTAAGGATTCCAGCCGTCTTTATGATATACCTGGAAATGATCCTTAGAACTAAGAATACATAAACCGATAGGCAGAAATTTAGGTAGTGAGGCACATGAATACTATCTGTTCTCAAAATGAGCATGTTCTGTTTTTGTTTCATTTTGTTTTTTTCTGGATGATGTGAATTGAACTCAGAGCCTTGAGCTTGCCAGGCAAGCAAGACACTACTGAACTACATCTCTAGCTAATGAATGTGTTTAAAGTAAAGAAGTAAAATGAGTTTAAAAACCCAAATCAGAAGATTATTATGGATAATTTAAATACTTTCAAATAATTGCTAAGAGAGGGGAGATTGATATACTAAATATGGACCAAAAGAATGTGTATGGGAATCAGAGGGATAGAAATTATTTTCAGTAACAAGGTGAAGAAAATTAGATTGGTAATAACTATGTATTCAAACTGCTTCAAAACATTTAAGCACACAAGGAGGTTTGGTGCTTAAGAATAGCACTTCTCTGTGAAGTACAGCAAGAGGACACTTTTGATGAGTGTGGTTGGGCAAGTGGTCAGGTATGTACAAAACCTCACATAACCGGTGAGGATCATTCAGTGCAAGGGGACCAGGAATCATCTAATCACAACATTCCTTATTTTCTAACAGAACAAGCAACATAGAACATAGCAAAACTCTATATTATGCTTTTTGCCTCTGCTGGGATCTTTCTATTTTCTTCTATAAATAGCAGTATTTTAGAATAATAGAACAAAAATGAAATACTGATTTTCATTCATTCAGATTCTGTTAATTCCTGTTAGATTAAAAACAATGTATCATTCATGTGGTGTGTACTAAAATTAGTTTCATTCTAATAATTTTGACCCCCTTCCCTATTTATAGTTTTTCAGCTGTAGCCTTCATGTTTTAATTGTCAACAGCCCTGCTCTGCATCACATGGATTTTTTTAACTCATATTTTTCACTGAATACATTGTTCTCTCCATTCTGCACCATTGACTTCACTATTTATGTTTTATTCAAGTTGAAACATTTTTTATTTCACATTGGACTGTGTCAATTTACTTTACCAGAAAAGACAACTTAGATTTCCCAAATTTTTAATATTAGCTAGAAACTGGTATGGAACCTGATTTTTATTAGCATGTGCATTTCTTAGCTTAATTAATTTTTTTAAAAAATTAAGATTCAGTTTATTTTACCTAATATAGTCATTTTTATTTTAGAATATTAAACAATTTTACTTTTTATTCCTTTTAACTTATATATAGATATATGGTGTGATAAATCAATACACCTATACAATTTGCAATGCTTGAGTCCAGATAAATACCATTTCTATGTGTTTGGAGTCTTAAATTTTGTTTTACCTAGTTCTTTATAAAATAAATATGAGGTTGAACTACAATCACTTTATTTTAGTGAATTTATTTTGATCATGACAAACATGCATATTTACTATGATTTAATATTAAGGACTGAAGAAATGAACACTTCAGTGTTTAATATAAGAAGGACAAGCTAATGAAGTACAAACAGTATTTCTGAAATGTCTATTACCTTGGGCAGGAGCACGTGTCTGTAAGAGTGATCACAGCACAGAGTGCACAGTGATTATTCATTAAGTAAAAGAGAAAGAAACTGTAGAAGTTTCAGAAGTTTGGCATTTTCACTGGGTGCTGTTTCCTCCCCAGGAGCAATGGGTGTGTTTCCATTTTTTAGTATCCTCTTTGATCTCTACTGTAGAGTGCTGTAGATTTCAAAATAGACATCTTTCATTTCCTGCTTAGATGGATTCTTAGGTGCTTCAGTTTCTTGTATGCTACTTTAAAAAGAAGCGTTAAATCAATTTTTCCCCAGTGAGTCTGTTGTCCATGTATGATAAGATGACTAATTTTGAGATACTGATCATGTACACAGTTACTCTCTTAAGTTTGGAAGTCTTTTGGTGGAGATCTGGAGTCTTCTCTATAGAGTATCACCTCATCCACAAATAATGGCAGTTTAACTTGTTTTTCCTCTCTTTATTCATTTCATTTATTTATTTTTTTTCTTCTCACACAGCTATAAATACCAAATAATTTCTCTGGTGTGAAAAACTGAAAGCGTAAATGAGAATAATTGATATTTTTAATAGGAATAAAATATTCAAGGGAGAAGGGCAAATAAAGAGGAAAGGTGGGGAAAAAGAAGGGGAAGAAAAAGATATTTTAAAAAGAAGGAAAATAGCACAACGTCTTTGTGAGTGAGCAGGGGTGGCAGCCTTGAAGGGAAGCAGAGAAATGGGGAGAAATAGGGATCAAGTTACATCATGTACAGATACAAGATCCCAGTGATGAATATCATCCTATTGTACAACCAAAATATCCTAATGAATTTATATTTAAAAAATATTTTTTGTATACACAAGAGAACTATTATAATGAGATGAGCTCTTAGAAAATGAGTGAGTACCCCAAAATGTTAATAACTGTGATAGCAATAATAAATGAATGATAAAGAGCATGAAGAGAAGGAAGAGAAAAGAAGGAAGACTGGTAGAAAGAGGGAGAATGGAGGGGGAATCAGAATCAGGCAAGCACTCAACAGAGAACAGAGAGAGAAAGAGAGAGAGAGAGAGAGAGGGAGGGAGGACGCAGTCCAGGAAGAGACAGTAGTTCCAGGCTGCAGTCAGGAGAACAGCACACTTTCAGGCAGGACAAAGTGGCTCTGATCAGCAAGTGAAGACTGAGAACTCCCCCCGGTGCAAACAGGAAGCTCTGTCATGCTCTCAGCACACAGTACACTTCAGTAATGGTCACCTTAGTTTTGCAAAAATCGAACAAGTCACACAGAAGAACACAATGTGTGTGGAAAGGACTGGGTGTAGCGTACTGTCCACTCAGCCTACTTCCTGAAACTTGAATCGGTGGGCAGTGATTTTCCCTTCCAAATACACTCACACATTGTGATCTCCGAGAATGTCTTACAGGAAGGTACAGGATAAATAAAAACCGAGGAGTGAGATTCAGATGTACTTCTTCCTTGAAAAAACTGGAAGTTATGAATAAATTATACTTCATTTAATGTTCAAAAGGTTATTGCTTTTATTAGTATATGAGCAAGAAGGGGAATTAAATGTATTCAGTTAGATAGTATTCATTATCCACTCATATCCTGCAGTGGCTATCGTATTAACAATGCTAATTTATACAATTAACCTTTTGTAATTGGTTTAAAGACCTTGTCTAGCAGGGCAGCATTTTAGTTCCTTGATGGAATCAATGAAGAAGTCTCAAATATAGAGTAATTTCTTAGAAAACTCATTATTATCACAATACATATTCCCTTTTCAATTTTCTTATTTCCCTTCAACCAATGTTTGAAGTTATTATTTATAGGAAGTAAATCCTAACAGTTAATTCCCTGAGGAAATTCTGTTTGTGCCTCATTAGGGATTTATTTAATATTCAAAAAGAGAAAGTAATGGGAAATCATTATTCAGGATAAAAACTGCTTTATTTCAGTCTCTTCAATTAGAGCCAAAATTTAATCATGCTTTCTGGAAAATAAAAAGTAAATAAATATAATAATGCAGCAGTATATATTTGTGTATTAAAATTTAAGAACCATATGCAATTTTTGTGCCTCATTGCACAATATGTGCTGATGGGTAGGAAAAGGATAGTGAAAGGCAGTAGCCGGGTAATAGCTTCTGCACAACCTGGCCAAGTGACAGATTGGATCAATCCGCTTAGGACGGGAAAAAAAACATGTTCTAAATAAAGCCACGGGAGAAATCAGGGAAAGACTAACCCACAATTTGCCACAGATTTTTAGCCACAGATGATTTCTGTAAAATCCTCTCACAGCTCCTTGAGGTGCAGAACATAGAACTCCCCCAAAATGTCCATCACTGTCCTTCCCTACTGGCAGAGCCACTGTCTAAAGACAGTTTGTGAGGACTTGGAAATCACAGACAAATGTCCCACCAGCCCACTCTTACTTTCAGCTTTTACCAGTTTCTCTTCTGTCTTGTGATACTTTGGGATGTTACACTTGGGTTGTCCTGTGTTGTTTGTTCTGTTTTATTCTGTTTATGGTTTAATTTTTTCCTATCACTTTTCATTTTCATGTCTCAATTTATTATGTGTCTTCAAATTTTATTCCAAGGTATAATTGAACCTGAAACAATCTTTATTTCTAGGCACTCTCTTTTTCCTGATCTATCTCTTCACCCAGACCTAATTATTTCACTCTTTTGCTCAAAATGAGAAGATATTTCTATATTTCTTAAGAAAAATATTTATTTTATAAGGTTCATAGATGATTTACAAAAACATGGAGCTACATTTAGGGATTCGTCTTTAAAAATTTCTTCTCTCTGAACATACATGCAGAATACTTTGTTAAACCTAATCACTAATTCTCAAAACAGTCTCTACATGATTTGATGTATGTGTATTGTGCTAGAACATTCAAGACAGAATGAAGGGCTTTAAGAATATTAACACGGAGAAGCTTTTATTAATGCTTTTATTAATGAATTTTGCTACTTTTTGCAATGGCAGTTCTAAATAATCAGCCAGTGGACAACAGTTATCCATTGTTATATGACAAATTATCCCAAAGTTAGAACTTTAAAAGAACAGATACTATGGTCTTTTATATGTGTGACTTATGTATTCCTCAAACTAGGGGTTTTTGGTAAGATGGAAGGTTGAAATCTAGGATGTTGCTGTGAAGTGTTAGGTGACAGACAGTCCAGGATCCACTTCCGACCTGAGTGGTGCTCCTTGGTGGAGGTCAGTTCTTTGCAGGTGTGGGCCAGGATGGACAGGGGCGCTGCCTCCTTGCTGGCCATTTGCCAGCGGGTGTCCTCTGTCCCTTGTAATGTGACCTCCTTAAATCAGCTTGTAATATGCCAGCTGACTTTCTTAAATTCAATAAGTGGGAAAAGCAAGAACAAAATTAAATGGCAATGACTTGAAAGAGATTTTTTTCTTTTCCAATTGGATAATCTGTTGGATTAAATCCAGCTCTTGGATCCAACTACAGGTTAGGGGAAAAGGCTCACATGAATCAGAATACAAAGAGCTGAGATCAAGAAAAGTGGGCATTTAAGACATCACCCACCAAAATGTACTTTGGCAAGATTTCTTAGACATAAAGATTTACATTTTGTGTGCTGTAATTTGGGATAGAATTTTAATAGCTACCTAATGGAATTATGACAGAAAATATAAGTTAATATACTCAACATATGCAAGTCTTCATATAATGTATTAGTAAAAACTAGTAAGCCATAAATTTATTTTACCTATCACAATACATCACAAATAAACACCAATCATTGTATACAGATAACAAAAGTCAGGGACCTGACTTCTATGGTCTAAACTTATATTCAGTTATTACCTGTAGTTAGTTTTCTGCTTTCTACTAAAATCGATCATATACTTTTAATGAAATGCTATTTACCTAATGAACATAAATTTTGCATACTAAATATCAATATTAAAGGAAATATGCATGTAAGTAAAGAAACTAAATAATAGAATAAAACTATGACTAAAATTTAATTGATTTATTTGGGATGGTCATTAAAAGCTACAGACATCTGTATATATGATATAAATAATGATTACTGAGTATTTATATGACTATTACAAGGCTATTAATATCAACCTTACATACAAGTATTATATTCCCAAATTAATTCCAAAGTATTTTTAAAAGTTCTTCAGTTTCCCTTTCAGCTTCTTTTCCTTCTGTTCCCTCATTACTCTATCTAGTGGCTCTAATACTACTTTGATCCTGTAGTCACTCTTCTACTCTGACACAATCTACAGGCTCAGGACCTAAAGTCTATCTTTAGATCAAAATTCATTCAGTCTACAAAACTCTATTGAACTGCCTACATGTGCACTGCAGTTTGATGCAGGTTCTGCTTTAGCTCTGCATATCAATTCTTTTAAATTTTAAGTCCTAAGAACTCATACTGTCACTCCAAAAATATTACTTACACGGTATGTTTTCATCAACATTTATGGAGGGACCCTATTTTGAGTGCCAAGAAACTAAAGAACCGTGCTGGCATTGAGCATCTATTCCTTGCAATTACCATTTTACTTCTTCCATTATCTTAAAGAACAAACTTCCAGGAAAAAGTCATTTGCATCCTCTACCTTCCAAATTTCCAGTATAGAACTCAGTCTGCATTTACAGATTTTTCTCACATTTTTACTTTAGATTTAAATTTGCATACAACAACACAGAAATGTCTGTTGTCCTGATTACGCATAGTCTCTACTTCATTAATTTTTGAGAGGTGTAGGTTTTGGTTCCATATTTCTTGATACTTTGGCATGATCTAACACTACCAACAATTGTTGGGTTCTGAATATCATAGTGACATATGTGCACGCATATTTATAGCAGCCCAGTTTGTGATTGCTACGTCTTGGAAACAATCCAAGTGTCCATCCACTGGAGATTGGATAAAAAAGTTGTGGTTCTTCTACAGAATGGAGTACTACTCTGCCATAAAAATGATAAGTTTGAATCATTTCTACTTAAATGGACATACCTTGAGGATATCCTCATAAGTGAAATAAACAGGGCACATATAGGTACATATCACATCTTTTCTCTGGTATGAGAAAATGAAGATGTAAATGAGTCCTAGAATTGTATGTTATATATTGTGAAATAGAAAATGCTCAATGTAAAATAGGGTGAAGGGGGAAAAATGATGAGACTGTAACAAAAAAGTAAGGAAACAAAGTTTATGTATATGGGGGGGTGGTAGGGTGGGTAGGGCTATGGGAAAAAATGAGAATTAAGTTGTGTCTTATACTGGTACAAATCCCCATTATGGAGTGCAATCATGATGTGTATATTTAATGTACCAATAAAGATAAAAAAATTTAAAAACTGAATTCCCATTTTATGGAAGGTTCCTAGTTTTCCTATTTTTTCTTTATAGCCCACACAACTTGTCTTCTGATGTATATTGCTAAATCTATAATTTATGCATATATTTAAAAGATGCATAGCTTGATTAAAACTTCCAAAAGGAAAGAGGATGGAACCATTAATGTCTTCAGTGTGTGGGGACCAGAAAAAACTAATGAGTGGATAAATGACTGTAATTACTCTGTTGTTTCTGTCCTCTACTCAGCAGACTTTCAAGTCAAAGTCTGAAATGTCATCGTAGAGTCTTTAAGAATCTTCTGATATCTTTCTAATTATCAGCTTCATCCTCCTTTCAGCTTGAAAACCAAAAGCTAGAATGGGTAAATGACTTGTGTCATTTTCCATTATTTACCAACCATTTAGTGTCTCAGCTATTTTTCTCATTTTTAAGACAAAATACTCAATGCTTAGTGTCAGAGGAGGGAAGGTTCATTTATTTCATAATTATAGTATTTCAATGTGCAGTTGACCAGCTCCAAGGCAGGGTGGGACGGCAAGGGCCTTTACAGAAGAAAAACTGGTCATTGCAGATTGAAGTCAGTAACAACAGTGAAGTAGCAAGCAATCACATAGATCCCTATTTGTCCCAAATGTTCTATGCAGTTACCTGGCCATAGGGCAGGTAGTACTCCCCGCCAGGGTGGGCATCCTTAATCCAACCCAGCACTGCCAAACTGAACAGGAAACTGATTAGTCATCACTCACCCTTGATCTCAATATCTGACACTTAAACCAAGCATCACACATTCGAGATCCAACCAGCCCCGAAAGGCCCCACCTATCACATGAGGCTTTAGGGGACCATGACACAACCATTACACCCATAAAGGACACCATCAACAAATAAGCTTTATAAGAAACTAGAATCTCTGATGTCTTAGTAACAATTAAAATAAAACAAATATACATAAATTACATATTTATATATACATATGCACATATTCATTGTGGTATGATCTGGTTTAAGCCAAATTTGAAAATTGAATAGATGTATGAAAATCAATGCTAATATCTTGCAGAGTTAATGTCTTATAGTTATATATTTTTTAATATTAAATCATTGCTACATATGTCATATCATAAGGACAAGAGGTGATAGAAAAAGAAAACAGAACAGTCTGAAAACAATATGGATAAATGGAACAGGAATGGTAAACAGAGCTATAGTTTGATCCATGGCTGCCTCTCCTAAGATCACACTGTTGTTTCTGGTTAAGAGTGAAAAAACGAACAGAATACTAAATGACTGTTTTCTAGGGAAACCACCCAACAGTAAAGATATGATGATGGGATTTTATACTTAAAAATTATTACAGGTGAGCACATCATTGCTTTGTATAGAATTTCAGACAGGAACAACAGATGGCAAAATGGCGTCGTAAATGACATCGTTATCACGTTTCATCCTCAGGCCTGATTACTTTCTGAGGCTTTTGTTGGCTGATAGCTGATTAATAATGAACAGCATGAGAACATGAGCCCCCAGGAGGAAAAACAAGCTCTGTGAAACATGTGACACTCTTGCTGGTGTAGAAAGAACCTGTTAAAAAAAAAAAAGATTAATATAAAAAATTGTTCACTACATTTGCCTGCGTGAAACACGTAACTGCAAAGGTACAAGGTGAGCGCTGGGGTCAGGGAAGATAGAAATTGAATCAGCTGCTGAAACATCTGATGTCCTCAGGCATGACAGAAGGAAGAGGCGCCTTGCAAAACAGGAAGTCGCACCTGCGAGGAGCTGTGTCCTGCTGCTGCTGCAGGCGTCTCTGAGTCCGGAGGAACCTGGCCGTCTGGCAGTGGAGGGTGACGCCCAGGCATGACACCAACCAAGAGGAATAATGGGACTGTGCACTAACATTTGGACAAAGTACAGGCTGGATGTAATGTCTTTGATTTGATATCGCTGCTGCACCTGTGTGAAAAAGAATGGTTGTTAAAAGAGAATAAAGCAAGCAGAAGGAGAGGTCATTCTCCTATCAGCAGTTTCCTGTCTGACCAGTGCCCATGGTTGGTAAGGCCTAGAGAAAAATGAGACAGCAGAACAGAAAAGCCTGAAGCGCGGGGTCTCATGGCCTGCCTTTCAAGGCCAATTACTAAGAGACAGAAGCTTATTAGCTGTCATCATAAGAGTCATCGGGGGTTACTGCCCTGAGTTTATGGATTCATTTGTACATTGCAGTATCATGAAGATTAACTCGCATTGATTACATGCCAAGCAAATGGATAGATGCTTCCTATATAACCAAGGATAAGATACATTCCCCAGATACCGCATATTATCATTTAGTTAGTGAGTTTGATCTCAGGTCTCAAGCTATGATCTAAATTTATATGAGGCGCCCGGGCATTATTCTTAATAACGTCATCTTTTACCTTCCAGAAGTATTCCAACAGGGAAGATAAATTACATAGTTATTGAGCATATAATTTACGCATAGAATAAACATGTACAATGTACATAAATTTGTACTTCACTTGGAACACACATAAGAAATATTAGTGATGAATGGCAGGAAATACATATTGGTAGACATAAAACAATTCTTAAAGGAAGAAATCTTAGTGTTAAGTCAATGAAAGTTAACATTTCCTTGAGCAAAGTAAAGGCACTAGATAGCAGGGGTAAAAAGTGACCTGGAAAACAAGAATGAATATGTAGTGGTTATTTTGAAGAAATCTTTATTCAATAATATACACAAACATCAATTAAAAAGGATCTATTTTTGATTCTGAAAGTATCCAAACACTTCAATTAAGACTCTTTAATACTAATAATACTAGAGACATTCTAGATATTATCATAATAAGAAAAATCCAGTGTAATTTTTACCATTATTATTGTTGTTGTTATTATTATTAAATTTTTGTTGCGCATAAAAGGGGAAAGGTAAGCATTACATGACAAAGAGAAGTTCCATAATAGCTTTTATATGACATGAAAAATAAAATTAGCTATGCTTACTTACATTAAGAATATTTTTAGAATAAAGCATCTTTTTGCAATTTTTACATTAAGCACCTCTGCTTCTAAAAGTATGTAGATTGTCTACTGCATATCACAAGTCTAATCCAACAGCAAGTTTGTGATCAACATTTACAGTTAGTTTCTGTCTTGAATTTCTCATATACAGTGATTACCTTCTGATAAAAAGATTAAGACTGGTAAAACCTGTATGAAACAATGTCTACTAACTCCAGAAAAAATTCGATCTGTGTAATAGAACTGTAAGGTATGTTGAAAATTTCATTCCTTAATCCTTTGATCCATGCAGATAGGGTATATCATAGAACAACTAGTATTGTTTTATTTAAGGACAATTTAGATTAATATGTATATATAATAAATAATAAAGGCATATCATATCAGAGGCCAAATTACTAGTCTCTCATATCTTTTTTAATTTTTTAAATTGTTTTTAAATTTTTAAATCTTTATTGGTACATTACATATATGAATCATGATTGCACTCCATAATGGGGATTTGTACCAGTATAAGACACAACTTAATTCTCATTTTCTCCCATAGCCCTACCAACCCTACCGCCCCGCCATATACATAAAATTTGTTTCCTTACTTTTTTGTTATAATCTCATCATTTTTCCCCCTTCACCCTATTTTACATTGAGCATTTTCTATTTCACAATATATACCACACAATTCTAGGACTCATTTACATCTTTATTTTCTCATACCAGAGAAAAGATGTGATATGTACCTATCTGTGACCTATTTATTTCACTTATGAGGATATCCTCAAGGTATGTCCATTTAAGTAGAAATGATTCAAACTTATCACTTTTTATGGCAGAGTAATACTCCATTCTGTAGAAGAACCACAGCTTTTTTATCCAGTCTCCAGTTGATGGACACTTGGGTTGTTTCCAAGATGTAGCAATCACAAATTGTGCTGCTATAAACATGGGTGCACATATGTCACTGTGATATGAGTCTTTTAATTCTTGTGTGTATATACCTAGCATGGCAATGGCTGGGTCAAATGGGACCTCCAATCCTAGCTTTTTGAGGATTCTCCAAACTGATCTCCACAGAGGTTGTACAAGTCTACAGTCCCACCAACAGTGGAGAAGGATTCCTTCTTCTCCGCAGCCTCGCCAACATTTGCTGTTGGCTGATTCTGAAATGGCAGCCATTCTATGGGGAGTGAGATGAAATCTCAATGTGGTTTTCATCTGAATCTCTCAAATGACTAATGATGTTGAGCATTTCTTCATATGCTTCCTAGTTGCTCTTACTTCTTCCTCTGAAAAATATCTGTTCATTTCAGATGCTCATTTTTGAATTGGGTCATTAAATTTGGGTGGGCTGATTTTTTTGAGCTCTTTATATATTCTAGATAGTAGTGCTTTGTCTGGGGAACAGCTGGTAAAGATTTTTTCCCACATTATTGGTTGCCATTTTGCACTGTTGGTGGTTTCCTTTGCTGTGCAGAAGTTTTTTTTAAAAAGAATGAGGTCCCATTTGTTGATATCCTCACAAATTCCTGTTCTATACAAGTTTTGTTCATGAAGTCTTTCCCTAAGCCAATGTCTTTCAGAGTTTTGCCTAACCTATTTTGCAGAAGGTTTAGAGTGTCTGTCTTAATATTTATGTCTCTTATCGACTTTGATTTTAGCTTGGTACATGGTGAAAGAGTTAGATCTAGTTTTAGTCTTTGGCAAGTTAAAGCCCAGTTTTTGCAGCACCATTTGTTAAAGAGGCTATCTTTCCTCCATTGAGGATTTTTGGCTCCTTTGTCAAAGATGAGGTAGATCAGTGTTTCTGCATTAGTTTCTGGACCTTCTAGTCTACTCCATTGATCCTTGAGTCTGTTACTTTGCCAGTACCACGCAGTTTTTATCACAGAGGCTTTATAATATAGTTTCAGGATTGGAGTTGTAATACCCCCCACCATGTCCCTGTTGCTTAGAATTGTTTTGGCTATTCTAGGTCTTTTGTGGTTCCAGATGAAAGTTTGGATTTTTTTCTCTAGATCTGTGAAATATGCTGTTGGGATTTCAATTGGGATTGTGTTGAATGTGTAGAGCAGTTTTGGGAGTATAGCCATTTTGACAATATTGGTTCTTCCTACACAGGAGCAAGGTATGTCTTTCCATTTTTGGATATCATCTTCTATCTCCTTTTTCAGAGTGCTATAGTTTTCAGAGTAGAGGTCTTTCACCTCCTTTGTTAGATTGATTCCTAGGTATTTTATTTTTGAGGGGTGCTATTGTGAAAGGGACTGACTCTCCAATTTCTATCTCAGTGGGTCTACTGTTTGTGTATATGAAGGCTATTGATTTATGAACGTTGAACTTGTAACCAGCTATGCAGCTAAAATTGGCCATTACGTCCAGCAGTTTTTTAATTGAGTTTTTAGGATCCTGTAGGTAGAGTATCATGTCATCAGCAAATAATGACAATTCAACTTCTTCTTTTCCAATCTTTATTCCTTTTATTTCTTTCTCTTGCCTAATTGCTATGGCTAATATTTCCAGAACTATATTAAACAAAAGTGGTGAGAGAGGACACCCTTGTCTTGTTCCTGATCTTAGTGTAAAAGGTTTCAATTTTTGACCATTTAGTATGATACTGGCTGAAGGTTTCTAGTAGATAGCTTTTATTAGTTTGAAACATAGACCACCTATTCTGCTCTTCTGTAGAGTTTTGAACATAAATGGATGTTGTATTTTATCAAATGCTTTTTCTTCATCACCTGAGATGACCATAGGATTTTTGTCCTTAAACTTGTTAATATAGTGTATGACATTTATTGATTTATGTATGTAGAATCATCCTTGCATCCATGGGATGAATCCAACTTGCTCAGAGTGTATAATCTTTTTGATAATTCTCTGTATTCTGTTTGTCAGGATCTTATTGAGGATTTTTGCATCGATGTTCATTAGAGATATTGGCCTGTAGTTCTCTTTTTGGTTGAGTCTCTCTTTGCTTTTGGAATCAGGGTAATGGTTGCTTCCAGGAATGAGTTTGGGAATACTGCTTCCCTATCAATTTCATTGAAGAGTTTTGGAAGTAGAGGCACTAACTCTTCTTTAAAAGTTTTATAGAATTCAGCATTAAACCATCAGGTCCAGGGCTTTTCTTTGTTGGCAAGTTTTTAACTACATTTTCAATTTCACAGATTGTTATTGGGGCATTTAACATTTCTATATCTTCTTTATTCAGCTTTGGGAGTTCAGATGTGTCTAGAAATCTATCCATTTCTTTTGCATCTTCCATTTTATTGAAGTATAAATTTTCAAAGCAGTTGTTTATTATCCTCTGGACTTCCTCTGGGTAGGAGTCATTTCTCTGTTCTCGTTCCTAATAGCATAGATATAAGCCTTTTCCTTCCTTTGTTTAATGAGGTTGGCTAAGGGTTTACCAATTTTGTTTATCCTCTCAAAGAACCAACTTTTCAATTCATTGATTTATTGAACTGTTCTCATGGTTTCCATTGCATAAATTTCTGCCTTAATCCCTATAATTTCTTGCCTATTGCAAGCTTTGGGTTTGTTTTGCTCTTCTCTTTCTATTCACTTGAGGTTCAGCATTAAATTGTTTATTTGAGCTTGCTCCATTTTCTGGATGTAGGCTTTCATTGCTATGAATTTTCCTCATAGAATTTTCCTGCTTTCATTGTGTCCCATAAATTTCTATATATTGTATTGAAGTTATCGTTTAATTGTAAGAACTGCTCAATTTCTTCTCTAATTTCTTCTGTGACGCATTGGTTGGTCAGCAGAGTGTTGTTCAGTTTCCATGTGTTTATGAGGATCCTGGGCTTTCCATTGCTATTCAGCTCCAATTTCAGTGCACAATGGCCCGACAGTATACAAGGGACAACTTCAATCCCTTTATGTTTGCTTAAACCTGTTCTATGAACGAGCACATGGTCTATTTTGGACAATGATCCATGAGCAGCTGAGAAGAATCTAAATTCTAACTTTGTGGGGTGAAATACTATGTAGGCATCTATTAAGTCCATTTCCTGAAGAGTCTGGTTGAACTGAAGGATTTCCTTAGTGACTTTTTGTCCAGTCAATCTGTCTCTTTGTGACAGTGGGGTATTGAGGTTCCGCACTGTTATTGTATTGGAGTTTATCTGGTTTTTCAAGTCCGTTAATATTTGTTTTATATAGCTGGGTGCATTAGAATTTGAGGCATAGATATTTAAGATTGTGATTTCTGTCTCTTGGATTTTTCTCTGAACTAAAAGATAGTGTCCATCTTTATCTCTCTGTATCAATTTTGGCTTGAAGTCTATTCTGTCTGCAAATAAAATCAACACTCCTGCTTTCTTGTTGTTTCCTGTCACATGGAGTGCTGTTTTCCATCCCTTTACTTTTATTCCATGGGTTTCTTCCTGAATTAGGTGTGTTTCTTGTATGCAGCAGATTGTAGGATCTTGCTTTTTGACCCACTCTTGCACTCTATATCTCTTAATTGGCATGTTGAATCCATTGACATTAATGGTTATGACTGATATAGGTAAATTTAGTGCTGCCATGTTTTCCTGTTCTTGGCTGTGTTATTCTACTTTTGCCCTTTTCCCATCAGTTTCTTTTTTGGTCTCATGGGTTGACTCAGTTAGGTCTCATGGATTTGTAACTTTCCTTATTTTTCTCCAAGATATTCCTTAAAATATTTTGGAGCACAGGTTTCGTATTTGTGAAGTTTTTCAGGTGTTCTTTGTCATGGAAATATTTTATTTCCCCATCAATTTTGAAGGATAGTTTTCAGGATACATTAGTCTGGGTTGGAAGTTGTTTTCCTTTAGGGCTTGGAAGACTTCATCCAGGCTCTTCTTGCATTGAGTGTTTGAGTTGAGAAGTCCGCTGTGATCCTGACGGGCTTCCCTTGGAATGTAACTGTTTCTTTTCTCTGGCTGCTTTCAGTATTTCATTCTTTTTTTTTTTATTTCTGGGACTTTTATGATTATGTGCCTAGGTGTAGAGTTTTTTCATGTTACAGGCATGTGGCATTCTGTATGCTTCATATATTTGTATGTCCAATTCTTTACCTTTTTCTGTGAAGTTTTCTGTTATTATCTCTGTGATTAGCTTTTTGATGTCTTTAGCTTTGTCTCCTGCTTCCTCAGTGACTCCAATCAATCTTATGATATTCTTCTTTGAATCATCTAGGAGCTGTTGGATTGACTTTTCATTTTTGTTTGCTATTTTTCCATAGATTATGCCTTTCCATTCATTGGTTGAGATCCTGTCTTCTAGGTCTGAAATGTGGTCTTCTGCCAAATTCATTGTATTGCACACACTTTAATTTTCTTTCTTGATTTCCTGGGCTTCTACTTGTAGGTGTTTAAAAGGTTCCATTGCTTTTGCTATCTTGGATTCTACCAACAACATGATTTCCTCTGTAGCTTTATTAATCATCATGTTGACAGTATCCAATATCTCTACTTTCATCTCAGAGATCAGTTCTGATTTCCATTTTAGTAGATCTGCTTTGGTTACCATTTCCAAAGACCCTGGAGACTAGGCTTCAAACTTCTCTATTTCCCCTCTCCCTGTGTTACCTGGAGGTGAGGATCTTTGTATCTGAGACTTTGAGTGTTTCCTCATCTCTGACCTGCCCTATTTTCTGGCACTGTTTGTTGCAAGTCACTTTCCTCCTAATAGTTCAGAACCTTAACATAGCAGTGTTTCCTGGGTTTTTCTTTGCAGTCTGTATTGGGACCTAAAGAAAAACCCTTAGTTATGGCACACCATATGAGGCACTCAATCAATACAGTCAGAACACCTTCTCCCATCTGCTTTAGAGGCAGGAAGGCTTTGGCTCCTGCACTGCTATAATGGCACTGCCTGAGATTCCAATGGGCCCACCTGCTCACCAGTACAGAGTCTCTGGGCTCACTTGTGCAGTCACTTGGAGGCCAGTAGGCTGTAGGCCCTGTGCAGCTGCAAGGGTAGGGGCTGATGTTCCAGCAGGATAACCACTCACCAATACAAGGTAACTGGATGTGCTTCTGCAGTTGCTGTGGGGAAAGTCAGACTCTGACCTGCTAACCTCAGTCCCTGGGTGCTCTACTGGTGTGGGCCTGGAGAATCTGAATCTCCAACCCCGGTGCAGATTCAGCGATGCAGATTTGGTGGTGCAGTCGCTGTTTCCCAAGCCGCCCGCTGCTAACCTCAGTCCCTGGGAGCTCTTCCGGAGTGGTCCTGGAGGCCAGTAATCTCCAACCCCTGTGCAGATTCAGTGACTTAGTTTCTCATATATATATAAAAAAGGATAAAATAATACATTGTAGTTACAGAGCCCAATACCAGAGCCATGACATTTTCATCACAGTCGGGGTCTCACCAGTTTCCTCTTTAATACTTGCACTCACGGCCCTATTCTCTTCTTAATATCTGAAACTCATTACTCTAGTCTCCATTTCTGTAATTTTTATCATTTAAAGAGAATTATAAAATTATAAATACAGTATGTGATACTTCCAAACTGATTTTTTCATTTTGTATTATTTTTGGAAGTTTATCAGTTGTAAATATCAGTAATTTATTTCTTTTGATTGCTACATAGCATTTTATCATATATATATACACACATAGCATTCTATCATATATATATATATGCATACCATATATATATGCATACCATATATATATGCATACCATATATATATACATATTTGTGTGTGTGTGCATGTGTGTATGCCTATACTGGGGATGGAACTCAAGACCTTGACTTTGCCAGGCAGGCAGGCATGGTGCCTCTGAGATACATCCCTGATCCTAAATAGCATCCTATCATGTTAATGCACTCATCTATTTTTCATTTATTGGAGGACATTAGGTTCATCCATTTTGTCTATTATCAGTACTCCTGAGAAAAGCTAGTATGGAAGGTTTTTTGAGAGAGTTGATTATTTTTCTGAGCTGTAATTGCTGAGTGGATGATATATTATTTCTCATAGAATATTTTAGCTGCACTATGTATATTTTAATTTTGTAATAATTGAATAACAAAATCTTGTATTTACTCTCATCAGCACATCGTTGGCCAAGGATTTCAGCATCTGTGGCTCTGTATGCCTCTGTGGGATAAAAGTTCTCCTTGGACAAAAAGTTACAGCTTGAAAATGAAAACTATAAATTCCATTGCTGGATTTTTCTACACCAAAAGAAATGCATGAACTATACTGATTTGATCATTGCAGTTTTGTATATAAATAAAATTAGTATATTGTACTACATAGACCTGTATAAATATTTTAACAATTAAAAGAATCATAAATAAATGAATACATTTCAGTGGGACACTTGTTACTGCATGAAACATGTTCAAGGACAGTTTTTCTTCTGTAGATTTACGATACTCTCTACCGGTCCTTGTTTACTGGAGAATTTACTTCTTTTACACCAGTGTAAATAAGGATGCTTGTTATTAGACACATAGGAAGAATCCATCTGGGCGTGTTTTTAGGAAGAAACACTCTTGGGGATTGAACAATGAGGAAGCCACTGAACCAGAACATCTCATTATTTCCAGTACGGATTGGTGTATTGAATGGGTTCACATTTAGAAAATGTTATTTCGTTGTCATTTCCTTCCCCTTCTGTGTATGAATATACTCATTAGATATTGAAAGGAATATGGCCTCGAATGGTCGGCCTCCATAAAGATGTTTGAAAATACAATACCTAAAGAAATACCCTGCAGTGAAACTCTACTTCATGGCTCCTTGGTACAAAGGAAACATCATAATTTGAGAACAAAGAATAGATTTTGGTAAAGACCATTCTCCATTCTTCACATCTTACATTTCTTTACACCCTTCATGATACTTAAAACCAAAAAATAAATAAAATGAAAAAGCTCTCAGGTGATTTCAGCACTTCTGGTTTTTAAAAATAATTTTTTCATGTTTATTCTTTTGAAGGTTTTTTCCCCCATAATCTTGCAGTTGACAGATGCATTTTTACTTCCTAGATAAAATATGTGATATTATTAATTAAATAGCACTCACTTGGGACAACTAAAATAGCCATCTTTTCAGAATGATAAAAGAGCCACTTTATTAAAAAAATTTCTGCTTGAATTTAATATAGGCAGATAAGAAACTTCTGTAACTAAACAAAACAAATGCAGTGATGAAATATTATCACAAGAGAATTTATAAAACAAGACAATCAGTAATTTTAGTTTATTCTAAAAATACTGAGCATTAACTCTTACCTGATCTTGGCATAAAGGCTCTATTTTGTTGAAAAGTATGAACTTACATATTGTAAAGTGGGTATATTTTGATAAGCAATTGCCACTTTAAGATATTTTAATTAACATTTTTAAATAGTTGACTGTTTAAGATATAGCCTCTTAATTATTTTATAATGGTTCTAGGAAGCAAACTCAAGACTTTGCATATACTAAGTAAGCACTCTCACTGAGCTACATCCTCAGTTTTAAAAAGAATAACTTTGATTTCTTTTTGTTCTCATGCCAAATTTCATCTTGAAATCATTCCTTTCAGGTTTCGCTTCCCCTTTGTAGAAGTCACTTGCATACGTTTCTCAGTGTAATGTTACTTACAGCAGCCTGGTGGGAAAAACACTGATGACTACTCACTGCAGTATGCATAACTCTCACGCCATATTCATGCCTTTCCCTTCATGTCCTCCACCCAAGGGAGTATGTGGTGCTTCAGACTAGTGATGATGAAGTAATTGTGGGAAAAAGTGCAACATAGTACTTCATTACTCTCATTATTATGAATATCAATCTGAGACAGTTTCACTATGTGGTTCAGGCTTGCCTTGACTTCACTGTGTAGCCCAGGCAATTTTCCCTCTCATGCTGATCCTCCTGCCTCAATCTTCCAACTTTTGGAATTACAGACCTGCAATTTTGCACTGTCTTCACACCTCTGCATTATGACACAATAATTAAGAAATTCTATTTTTAGAAAATATGGACAGTCATATCAAAGATTCTGGTGATGAAAAAGAGCATGGCTCAGGTTTAACACTGTAAGAGGCAGTGGCTGTCATAACTTGCTACCTGAATTTGAATTATGTACCTACTTAATAGTAATTTTTCTAATTTAATAAGGAATTATAAATGAATAGAGAATGGACCTAAACTATCTGAATTTATTCAATGTGAACATTATGGAAATCGGAGAAGAGACACTTTAGGAAGAAATCACTTGTAATATACATTGAGTACATATACATACATACCACCTGCATTGAAATTTGACGTTTTTTAAAGCTAAATATGTCTTATCTTAATCATGGTGTTCAGAATATTTCATTATTCCCAGCAGAGTATGTAGTTTATAGACATTAATCAAGTATTTTGAATGCAGAGCACTGACATAGCCATGCAGTTCTGACAGTGTGCCTCCTTCACAGAATGTATGGAAATATTCTGTGTGTATTATGTTCTTAAAAGTCATTCTCTGCCGGGCGTGGTGGCTCACGCCTGTAATCCCAGCACTCGGGAGGCAGAGGCAGGAGGATTGCTGTGATGTGAGTTCGAGGCTGAGCTCAGGGCCAGCCTGAACTACAAAGCGAGACCCTGTCTCAAAAAACAAAAACAAACAAACAAAAAAAAGTCATTCTCTTCTTGTCTAGTTCTAATTGCTTTCTTATAACAGAAATATGTGTTCTGTTTTCTACTGAGGAACTTTATTTTGTACATTCATAAAATCTTCCACATGCTTGCCCACATTAGTCAGTGCGATATCATTTCAACCAAATGTATTATTTGTCACTCTGAAACCTGATTGCTTTATTTCAGAAGCATTTTACAAGGTTGTTTGTGTGGGACTATAAACCATTAAATACTATATAAATATGTTTTGTTTGAAGGACAGAATTACAAAGTAAAATTATACTTCAAAGTACTGTATAAGAGACACAAAGGAAAAATAGTTACAGAAAAGAAAAATATTTTCCTCTGCACTAATTAAAAAACCTACAGTTCACAGTAATATCTCACAAGGATCTGTCTTTGACCCATTTCAATTATGCTTGGCACTGATGCATTCCTTCACCTACCAACAAAACTTGTATGGTGTGTGTGTGTGTGTGTGTGTGTGTGTGTGTGTGTGTGTGTGTATGTGTGTCTGTGTGTCTGTGTGTGTGTGTTGCCAAATATAAATTGGGATTCAAAGAAGTAAAGACAGTACCTCTCATTGATGTACTTTTACCAAGTACAATTTTGCTTTGCTCACCTTTGTAATGTTAGGTACATATATTAACAAACTGCCTCTAGCATTCTAACAATGCAGCAGCTCTGTTACACAAAAAGGAACACAGAACAGAAAAAAATATATGAGAGAAATTTGAAATACAGTAAATTTTTCTTTAAAAATTTGTCACATTTCCCACCAAGGTCTAGTTAATATTTATTTCACATGATTTATATTAGTATAAACCCCACTTAATTAAAATATTTAGAGTTAATTCCATTAAATCTAATAAGGACACAGTAGATATAGCCCTCTTTATCTTTTATCTGAAAGAAAAGCAGAAAGCAGAGTAAATGTTACTGTATTACTTAGGTGTACTATGTACACAGACATGCACATAAGTAACACATTGCCTTATCCTAAGCTGCACATTATATGACAATCTGATGTGATAAAAATCATTTGATGCTCCTTGAACTTGTGGCTCTATAATGTTGACGTATTTGTTAGTTCTCTGCCGCTCACAGGAGCTATAGGGAGTCCACGTTGTGGTGGTACACGGTGCAAGTCTCTGTCGGCTCAGACTGCTGAACACGGCCCCATACACTGCATAGATCATACACAACCAAAACATGCCGTTCACGGGTTTAGAAGCTCCAGTCCAAAATCGGGTTCCTGCGTGATAGGACTCCGGAGAAGGATCCGTTGTGGGTCATAGAAAACCAATTACTTGTTGAACCCTCGATGACTAAAAATGTCACCTAACTCTTTGGCTTCCTGTTCAATTTTTTGTTTCAGATTTATTTATAAAAGTAAAACATAACATGGATAGTGGAAGCTCCTCCTGTATCTTTTGTCAATTATTTTTCTCTTTCATTTTAAAGGGAGCAATTCCACTGAAACTTTCCATTTATTACTTTGAATCTTATTTTTAGTTTACTACTACCTAAACATATGTACTAAACAGTTGCTTTGTGTATTTTCAAGCAGCACTACCCACTAAGCCTCTTTTGACAAGCCATTTTTTCACTGCTTTTACTTAAGACCTAATCATTGGACAGAACACTGAGATTGGAAATACAACATGTAAGTTTTGGAGGAATGTGAATATTCACTCCATTAATCTAATAACACTCAGCATATTGGCCAGAGTACTTCTGTCCCTACAATATTTGTTATGATTCAGTTTTACATTGACACCTGTTACCCACTTTTATCTAATTGCTACTTAACCATGGTAAACACAATACTTTTGATGTTGTTTTTCTTTCAACAGTCTTGCAGTTTGTAATATCAGTAAGAATGAGACTGTACAGACCACCTAAATGTGCTTTTTCATAAAAGCTACAAACAGACTTAAAGAACAGAAGCATTGTGGTCTACATTCTGAAAGTGACACATAGGCAGAACACTGAATAGCAAGAGCTACACAGGAAATATTATTTATTTTTTCAAGAGAAGCCTGGTAAATCATACAGCTGGTTTCTAGAGAAAAACTGTTGATGCTGGAAGGCAGAGAAAACAAATTCAAAGATCTCATTGGAGAGGCTGAAAACAAAACTTTCAACCAATAAAACCTATTTTTAGTACAGGTGTCTTTCAAAAATGAAGGCAGAGTGAAGAAAAAATGGAATAATTTTGTGATATCAGATGTGTTTTTAAAGAAAGACCAAAGAGATTTCTCAGGGCTGAAAGGAAGTGATGCTACAGAGTCTTAATGTAATTCCAAATCAAAATGTACTGGAGAAGTTATCTGTGCAAGGATGCAATACTGTCTATGAGATTATTTTTCATCTTTCACCTCTTATTTAAAAATTAATTGTTTAAATAAATTGTGTATGTGATATATTGATGTGTCTTTAACATAGAAATGTAACTTATATAAGGCATATTTAAATATACTATGCAAAATTATGTGTGCTTCAACCTAGTTTGGACTAAAAAAATGACTGAATTCATAATTATGCTGGGCTTCTTACCCTAATTAATATAATATGGATAACCATGATACTACACAGAAAGGAAAAGGAAATATTATTTTCCCACTCAATTGTCTTTGCTTTTTTGCTGAATAAAGTAGACTAGATGTGTATGGGTATATTTCTAGACCTTTATTTATTCTTTTCCTTTTACCTGTCTACCTTCATCTCAACAAAATTGTGGGTTTTTTTGTGTGTTTTTTTTTTTTTTTAGGTTTTTTGAGACAGGGTCTCACTTTGTGGTTCAGGCTGGCCCTGAGCTCAGCCTCCAACTCACATCACGGCAATCCTCCTGCCTCTGCCTCCCGAGTGCTGGGATTACAGGCGTGAGCCACCACGCCCGGCACTGTGGTATGTGGTACTGATTGCTGCTGGGTGTGGGTCTCCACACCCAGTATTGTTATGTGGTTACCAGGGAATCAAACCCGGGTCCTTGCACTTGCAAAACAGGTGCCGGAACCACTGAGCTAACTCCCCGGCCCCCAACATAATTGTGTTTTGATTATAGTAGATGCCTCTAAGAAGTCAAATGAAGTTTTATTATTTCTTTCATTTTCTTTGTTTGATATCTGTTGGATAGTTTTTTATTTACTTTTGTATCAAAATACTCAAAATGTAATAGGGTGAAGGGGGAAAATATTGAGATTATAGCAAAAAATAAAGAAAACAAATTGTATATATATAGGCGGGTGGTAGAGTGGGTGAGGATATGGGAAAAAATGAAAATTAAATTGTGTCTTATGCTGGTACAAATACCCATTGTGGAGTGCAATTATGATGTGCATATGTAATGTACCAATAAAGATTTTAATTAAAACATAGATAATGATTTTTGATACATATAGATAGTACACTAGGATTTCTGTTGCTTTTTAGTGCATGTAGGGATCAAATGAATGATAATTTTAGACTATCAAAAATTCTAATATATAAATGTAGAGTATTTCTCCACTAACATAGATTTGATTGTATTAGTTTCATCAGAGTTAAGTATTTCACTTATATGCTTTGTTAAATGATGTTATATTTTCAATTTCTACTTGCATTTGTTCTTTACTTATACTTTGCATAATAATATTAAATTATCTAAACCTGCTCTAACTTTCTTAGCCTCTTGACTTTTGGGTGATTTGTTGAGACTTTGAGATTTTCTGTATAGATGTCTACATCTGGTCACTGTATTTTCCCTTTCATATCTATACCTTATGTTTTATTTTTATGGTCCTGCTTATCTATAACTTTGGCTGATAGTCACTTTGTGGAGTAATAAGAAACGGTCTTGTCTTATCCCTGAACCTAGCTGGAGAGCATCAGTCTTGACATTGCTGAATGTGGTAATAGTTGCATTTTATTTTTAGATGAGTTAAGGAAATTTCTTTCTGTTCCTAGTTTGTACACAAATTTTGCCATGAATGGGAGTGATACTTATTAAGTTTGTTGAGGTTAATGTAAAAGTTTTCTTATCCTTTAGCTTGTGAAGTTGTGGATCACGTTCATTCTTTCTGTAAGTGTCAACTCATCCTTGTTGTGTGGAATAAATTCAAGTTGTCACACTGCCTAATTATTTTTATTCTTTGTTGATTTGATAATATTTTCTTAAATGTTTTGGGTATTCATGAGAGTACTAGGTCAATAGTTTTCCGTTCTTATAATATTTTTGTACATTTTTGGTAGTAGAGCTTCAGGTGGAGAATGCTGATGCTGGAAGGCTGTGAAGCATGAACCCTGCCTTCCACTGCAACATTAAAATAGAGGCTAAGGTAACACATACGGTTTCGTATCATCCCTGGGAGATGCTCAACCTCATTGATCATTTGAGAGATGCCAATGAAAAACAACACTGAGATTTCATCTCACTACACACATAATGGCTGCTGTTTCAACACTAACCAGCAGTAAATCCTGGCGAGGCTGGGGAGAAAGAAGAATTCATCTCCACTCTTTGTGGAAATGTAAACTGGTGCAACCACTGTGGAGATCAGTGTGAATATTCTTCAAAAAACTGGGATTAGATGTCCCATTTGACCCTGATTTTCCCATGCTGGGATATACATGAAAGAATTAAAAGATTCATATCACAGTGATATATGTGTACCCATGTTTATAGAAGCTCAGTTTGTGGTAGCTAAATCTTGGAAACAACCCAAATGACCTTCAACTCTGGACTGGATAAAGAAGATGTGGTTTTTTTTCTGTAAAATGGAGTACTACTCTGCCATAAAGAATGACAAGTTTGAGTCATTCATACTCAAATGTACATAGTAAAGGACATACTCATAAGTGAAATAATAGGTCAGAGATGCATAAATATCATATCTTATCTCTGGTATGAGAAAATGAAGATGTAACTGAGTTCCAGAATGTATGATGGATGTTATGAAATAGAAAATATTCAAAAGGAAATGAGGTGTGATGAGGGTAAGAAGTAACGTGATAGTAAAACAATTAAAAAAGGAAATGAAGCTTATGTATATGGGGGGGTTAGGTTGGCTAGGGGAATGGGAATAAATGAGAATTAAGTTGTGTCATATACTGGTACAAATTCACAATGTTGAATATGGTTGTGGTGTATATATATAAATTAAAAAATGTATTTGACGAACATCAAGTTTCTGGCTCCCCACTATTTCAGCATTGATAATTCATTGGCTTTTAAGTGTATTAACTCATATTTTCCACACATGTTCTCCACTCTGTGCAGTTGGAGATGGTGAGATGTGGAGCCATTAACTGGGTAAAAGTGAAGAATATTGACTCCACAATTCCTCAGTTGATAATTATTCCAATAGAAAGAGTAGGAACTATTAATCACTACGTAAAGGCTAGAAGTTCCTAATCTTCAATCAAACTATGCTGATTTGGAGTTTGAGTCTTGTCTCTAATGTATGTGTGTGTGTGTGTGTGTGTGTGTGTGTGTGTGTGTGTGCGCGCACACACACACACACAAGCCCGTATCTGTGTATGTGTACTCTCTTCAGATAAAGAATAGGTCTTGGGGCCGGGGATTTGGCTCAGTGGTTCTGGCACCTGTTTTGCAAGTGCAAGGACCCGAGTTTGATCCCTAGTTAACCACATACCATACTGGATGTGGAGACTCATGCCCAGCAGCAATCAGTACTACTTACCACAGTGCTGGGTGTGGTGGCTCACGCCTGTAATCCCAGCACTCGGGAGGCAGAGGCAGGAGGATTGCTGTGACGTGAGTTTGAGACTGTGCTCAGGGCCAGCCTGAACTACAAAGTGAGACCCTGTCTCAAAAAAACCAAAAAACAAAACAAAACAAACAAACAAGAGGTCTTGCCTTAACTTTCTATAAGTTTCTTTTCTGACATTGCAGCTCCAGAAGGCCTTGTTCATGAGTTCTCCATGCTCACTGATGTATTTAGTTTGTGGTATCTGTCAGATCCAAATCTGGAGTATACAAAGCTAAAAGAAAATTTAGAAAACTGAACACGGCTTTGCTTGAGTTCCTAGTCAGTAATTCATTTCTCCATCTTTCACAATTTTCTTATATATTTTAAATACTCAAAGACAAAGATTTTTACAGTTATTCCATGGGAAAGTCTAGAGTAAGTACATCTCCAGCTTGCCTGAATGGAAGACTGGATATATATTTTTGAAAAATAGGATTTTATATTACTCATAAATACTTGCATATGGGATTATACCTTGTACATATAATTAGTTATGTAGTAAATAAGGAATTATACTTAATATGTTCACTTATATAATGACTGGTCAAAATACAGAATGAATATTTAACTAAATATTATCACAGTAAAGGAAATATTGCAATTTTCCCATCTTAAATGCTCCTGGTCAGTTTAGACACACCCAGAACAGCTTCCAGACATCCAGAAGTACTTCTGAAGCAGCAAGAATGATGGGATAGGTAAGCATGCAAAAAGTGAGAAGAGCATTTTTTGGTAAATCGGTGATAACTTGGCTTTTATTGTAATTTTTAAAATTAAATATTTAATTTTTAATTAAATTATTAATACATTATTAATATTTATCAGAGGATATTTATAGTGTTTTATGTATGGAGGAGTTAACCAAAAGGAGAAAATCAATCATGAAGTTATTAGAAGTGACTGGTGATTGATAGAATATCAGACCAATTTCTTTAATAAATTTGCTCTAGAGAGGTTTGGAACTATTAACTTTCTACAAAGACCATAGCATACCTACATACATATTTGTGTATTTCTATGTACCCTTATATAAACTCACAAGTGATTAAAGTTAAAAATGCATGGTATATACATAGCGAAACAAATATTAAAATGATAAGAAGCATTTATCTTAAACTATATGTTTGAAAGTGTGAAACAAATTATGCCCCAAATTATTTCTCACTATTTCTTATCTTATAAGATTTTTGCCACATTGAACATTGTTTCATAATAAGATTGTATTTATATTTCATTGTGCCACACTGAATGCAAAGTACCTAAACAAGATTTGTTCCAGGATTAAATGAAAGAAATAGTTGTAGCAAAATTTATTAAGAGTAACTTTGTCCATTTCATTTTAATGAATTGTTATATGAAACTCAGGAGCAATTTTGATTTTTAAATGGTTTTTCTTTTTATTCTGATTTAGAAACCTAACCATTGTTTCTGACTCATGATTTAAGTAGCTTTATAATCACCTCATTACTTGTTTTGCATTCATTTGTTTCATGTTTATGGAAGAACAAATTATCTCTTTTACATTTATTTAAGAACAAAAGGTAATAATTTTATTTTAAAGGTTCCTAAGGTGCTATATCTTTCAAAAAGCTTCTTTAAAAATTTACTAATCATAAAGAAGTTCATCCTTAAAGAGCTATTCAGTAATTACAAGCATGTAAACACACACAAAACCACTTTCACGAACTCATATACAAACCAAAGAATAATATAGGCAAAGATACATAATTTTTGTCTCATCTAATGATTACATTTCCTCTTAAATTAAATTGCAAGTAAATCATTACCTATACAGCTTTTATATGTGTATCTTACTTACATATAAAAATAATTTCCATCCTTCTCATTTATAGTTTGTACTAGCATTTGAAATGTTTAATTCAGTGATTAAGAGGACTGTATTAGGAAGAATGGTCATAGAAGGGATGACCTTGATATGACCTTTAGTTTTGTTTTCTAAAAGATGACATAACTAGCTTTGAGTCGGACTCAGCTCTGGCTCATGGGCCGGTGTTTTTACCTCCATAGCTGGTTCAGCAGCTGAAGTGGCTGGAAAGTTGATGTCTCCAAAGGTTTCTTATGCTTGTCTCCAATACCTAGAGTTTATGATGAGCTTCTCACCTGACAGCTGCCTTTTCTCAAAGACCTGGGAAGGAGCTCAAAGATGCCCCATGACTTAACCAGCTAAGGTTAGAGACTTTGTCTATTTTCTTAAGCAAATGCTAATAACTATCATTACTTTGGTTATCATGGGTCTTCTTGTTTCATTTAATGCAATGCTATGATTTAGAAGGATGTGCTGGGACCAAATGAAACATCCTCAGCTAGTTAGTATCATGAAATCTAGTCCTAGTATGTTTCTTTTTGTGAGAAGGACAATCAAGCAAACAGGTGGGAGAAATTTTTAAAGTGCACAAAACAAGTTCACAGATCAGGAGAAAATAATTTGTTTATGCTCCATTGAGTGTCCTTGAATGGTTTCACTGTGTTGGCTTTCTCCTCAAATGGTCAGAACCAGTATAAATGAATCAAATGTCTTACAGACCCACAGTGCTGCATCCAGTGTAACTTTCTTCATCACAGGTGCATTTTTCTTTCCTAATGAGGGACATTCCTAGAGCTGAGGTCCCATGTAGCATCTCCTTGCTTAGACTGCTCAGTAATCCCTAAGGAAATTACTGTGAAGGAAAGTTAAGTACATTCCAGGGCCTTACAAATAAGATGAGAAAATCACAACCTTGGACAAAGAATGGCCATGATGTGCTTTTGCATACATTTACGCTTCCACTGGAAACAAAATTAAAAGAAATTTAAGAAGCTATCTGATGTAATATTAGACCCAAGGAGAATTGTAACAGTTAAGTAAAGTTTGGTTAATGTTTGGAAATTATTTTTGTTATTGTAAAAGAAAATGAAACACAAAATTCACCAGGACAAATTAGATATAATTTCAGTCTATTTTGATTCATAATAGTTATTACTTTCTGATTGTGTATATAAACATGATACTCTTTAGAGCCTTGCTAACAGTGTAACAAAAGAAGACCTTTTGAAACCAGGACCTACAAAAAAAAAAAATTCAACGCAAAGCATCAATGTTTCTGTTTGTGTGACTGAGAAAGCAATGGGTATAATCTCGCTCATTTCTCTTCCTTTCCTTGGTCTATTTAATGCATCAGCATTTATGAAGATCAGCTCTCTGTAGTTTTTTGTGTACATCGTAAATGCTTTTTGCAATTCATGCACTCTCCTTTATCAAAAAAGAAAATGAGGCTGTTGTAATCATTCACACAGACTGAATCAACTATGATCTTCGGGAGAACTTATAAGATGCTTAAGGTCACATATTTGGCAGAGGCATGGACATTATGGAAGATGAAGGGAGTTCTAGAAGAGGGGAAACGTTTCAAAGCAACCAGGCTGATGAGTTTGAACTCCAGAGACGTTCATTATACGCCAGTGGTTGACCCCAGAAATTGCATTCTATCTATTGCTCTGAAAATCCATCGTTTTGCAATAAAGTTTATATGCTGCTGTCTGCTGCATGCCTACAGTTTCCTGTGAAGTCTTTCCTCAAAGACACAGACAGTGAAGGCTGACACTTGTTGATTCTTCATAGTGTAGGACTAGGGTTCCAGAAGCCATGAAATACTGAATGATTTTTCCTCTCTCTTGTAAAGGTGAAAATAGAAAATATCTAGAATTATTTTCAGGATCAAGGAGCTGATGCACATAAAGTTGCCTAGACAAGTTTCTGGCATATACACAGTACTGGATAAATAGATATTATCTGCTTTTATAAGCACAAAATTTGCCTGATCGGCTGATTATGGAGACAATGCATGCAAAAACAGTTGAAAATACAAGTTTCAATATAAAAACTATAAAATGTGATGTAAAAATAGAATTCTATTTGAGTAAAGGAGTAAAGGGAAATAAAACTTGGCAGAAAATGTAGGAATGGAACATTAAAGAGATTCTGGAAAATGTCAGAGATAAAGAAGCTCCCTCTATCTTTGGCCTCAAAATATCACTTTGTAAATAATATAAATGACCAAGACTCGGTAAAAATGCTGTTCAAATGTAATCTATATAAAGAGTCTATATAGTTACAGAGAATTATTGGCTGTAAGAGGAAAGTGAATGTCAGCTTCAGCCTTGTAGAAGAAGAGACTTAGTATTTATTTTTTTATTGGTATTGTAGCTACTGGATCATCATGTTTGTCTTATCTGCAGTGTCCTTTTTGGCCTTGTATTTCAGACAAATGTAAATCAAAGTCTTTAGAGTTATGGATCCTGATGATTCACAAGGTAATCTTGCAAACACAGCAGGGAAATATACGATTTGCAAATTGCTTAACTGACATCACTGCTATTACCCTAAAATATTGTTGCAGTAGAACTCAGTACATAATATTTCAACCTGATTGTATTTTAAAACTTTACCTTTTGATAATATATTGTCTCTCATTTGCATACTTTCCTTTTATTAAATTGTCTGAGTATTTATAATACTCTGTTTGTGGATGGCCAAAATCTCCCTTTTCTATATAATTTATTCTTAAGTTTGTTAGAAGTCTCTTATTGATTATTTAAAAATTTCTTTACCTAAAAGAAGTTCTTATAATCACCCAATATAACTTACCTTTACATTAATATTATAGCATGGCTAAATAAATTTAAGTTTTTATTATACCTAGTCAATAAAAAATATCTACCAAATGTAGAATTCATCTGTGGTGATTTCAAGAATTAGCAGTATCTTAAAATAGGGTATTTTTCCCCATTTTGACATATTGCTTTTACAAAATCTATTAAATGCACTTAGTAATGTTCAAAACTTGCTGGATTATCCAAGTAACTCATGCTGTAAAATATAAAAATTGAGGTATAATGTCACAGTCTTATCAATTAAACCTAAATTTTGTAGTGATATAATTGTGACTTCATCAAAGATTTATGATTTA
>PVIR01018926.1:0-32683 GCA_004026965.1 Petromus typicus | reverse complement strand
GAAGAATTTCAGGTGAGATCAGAACAGCCCCGGGAAGTGGAATGCAAATGCCTCGCTCCCGCCAGCTCCTCTGGGCCACTCTGCTCACACTGGAGGCTGCAGGACAGCACAGGGTCCCCATGGGAAGGGGCAGGAGGGAGAACAGTGGGACACAGGGTCCTGCAGAAACACAGGGGGGTCACGTGGACCGTGAGCCATAATGGGGAAATGGGGGAAGTGGGTCAAGGGTGGGAAAGGACAGGAAAGCAGCCTCGGGAAGCACTACCTTTTTCAGTTGGGCTAAGCAGACAGCCCCTGGGAGGTGTGAAAGTGGGGTGGGAAGTTGGGGGCTCCCTCGGGCTCCTGATGGTGACACCATAGATCATGGTCAGAGTGAGGCCTGGAGCTAGACAAACGGGGGGCTGGAACCCTACTCTCCCGGGTCTATCTGCAGGGACTGAGGAACTTAGCAGTACTGAGCCTCAGTCTTCTCTTTTCTGATCTTTCGCAGCAGCACTTGTGAGAGTTAAATGAAATAATATCCAGTGCCTGGGACACAAGACAGGCAGACAACATTAGTCACTGTGCACTCTGTTACCAGTTTTTGTTTTGCTTCTGTTTTCTTAGTGCTGAGAATCAAAGCCAGACCACTGTGCATGCTAAGTATGTGCTTTCCAACTGAGCTACATCCCAGCCCCCTGCTACTATTAGTTCGATATCATTAGGACCCTGGTAAACTTTTTCTAGAAAGGGTCAGAAAGTTTACATTTTAAATTTTGAAGTTCAGGGGCTGGGGAGTTAGCTCAGTGGTTCCGGCACCTGTCTTGCAAGTGCAAGGACCCGGGTTTGATCCCCAGTAACCACATACCATACTGGGCGTGGAGACTCACACCCAGCAGCAACCAGTACCACATACCACAGTGCCAGGTATGGTGGCTCACGCCTGTAATCCCAGCACTCGGGAGGCAGAGGCAGGAGGATTGCTGTGATGTGAGTCTGAGGCTGAGCTCAGGGCCAGCCTGAATCACAAAGCGAGACCCTGTCTAAAAAAAAACCTAAAAAAAAACTTTGAAGTTCAAACAACCTAAGTTGCAACTACAGAACATTTGTTGTGGCACCAAACAGAGATGGATTAGTGAGGCTGTGTTTGAATAAAACTTTATTTAAAAGAAACAAGGTAGTCTGGAGTTGGTCTTCAGGGCTTCCATCGGCAGCTAGTGAAATGGATGTGTACACTGTTCCAGTATATATCTTCTAGGAACTTCAAAGGGAGACCAAGGGGCAGACAGCCTTTGAGCCTGGGCATCTTGCAGAGGCTGGTGTCACTGGGGAGGTAAGACATAGTTTGCAGAGCTGTGCTACAGGGCATCGGCAGCCACAGGCGATGCACAGGGGCAAATTCTAATAGATCTCAGGGAAGATTTCCCTATAAATGAGACATTACCGCTCTGACTACATTATATGTTTCCCCTGTATGCATCTTCACTGCAAAGTTTATTGTGGGGCTGATGCATTTTTACTACGCCTCCTAAAAGTAGACACATTTTCATCTTTTTCTTGAAATACATATCGTTAAATCTCTCTACCAATTCCTTCTGGCTTATTGGACTTGGGAGCAAGCTGTGAAGAATGATTTGTTTTCAGGCCACAAAGCCACCCCCAAGACAGGCTTCTGTCACACCCCTACAGCCACAGGAGGATGTGAAGGCAGGGAGGGAGGAAGACTTTGGTGTGGGGTGTAAATGAGGTTTTTGAATAACATTGGTTTTCTATTCCCTCATATGTTTGGAAATCTGATAGTTTTCTCAAGTGCTAAACTTGCCACTCTCCCAGTGCAATGATATTGTCTTGCATTTGTGTGGAGTATAAAATGGTTGCATGCACTGTCTCTCTCTACACACACACACACACACACACACACACACACACACACACACACACACACACAAATGTCTTCACCACCACCCTGCGAAGCATTTGGCAGAATCATCCTGTACCACAGAAAGGCTTACTAAGGCTCAGAGGGGCTGCGCTGGAGAATCAGGGAGATCAGAAAAGGTAGTAAAAAGTGTTCTGTGGGTTGAATAAGTGGCCCCCAAAGATATTAGGTCCTAATCTTTGATGCCTGGGAATGCGATGGTTGGAGAAAGGGTCTTTGCAGATGTGACTAATGTAAGGACTGTGAGATAGGGAGAAGTGTTCCGGATTTTTCAGGTGGGCCCTAAATGCTATCAGAAGTGATTTTAAAACAGAGAGAGGACAGAGTAGAGAGGGAGAGGGAGGAGCAGGAGCAGCAGGAGGAGATAGCAGTGAGAAGAGAGAGCATACAGACTGGAGATACTTGTGCTGAGGGCTGCAGTGCAAATTCTGCCCTGGACACCTAGACAGTGGCCTACAGGTACCTTGACTTCAGGCTTAAGTCATCTTGGTTTCAACTTTAAGTCTGTACAACTGTGAGAGATACATTTCTTTTGTTTTAAGCCTCCCCGGATACTAATTCTGGCAGTGAACCAGGAGCAGGGGTTGTGATTCTGTGTGCTGAGAGAAGCTTCAGTCTCCTACCCGAAAACCTGCCATCTTGTCCACCTGGGGAAGGGCTGCTGCTTCCCAGGATAATCAGGTAGCAGGAGATGCGAGTTCAGCCAGCCACAGGCTCTGTCCTAACTGAGCCCTCACTACTGAGCTTGGAACTGTGGGCTCGGGAGTAGGAGCTGGGTTCATTCCCCAGGTGCCCTCTGGCTGGTGGTGGGTGCTGGGCCCACCCGTGGGGTGTATGTGCCTGTGTCCTGAGACCGCCAGGCCTCCAGCTGTCTGCTCCTCTGCAGATGCCCCGGGAGAGGCCTGAATCCCCAGGAGACTCAGACAGCCCTTGTTCCAGTTGTGGGCATTCTCTCTGGATGTGAATGTGCCCTGCAGTGCCTGCTCCCGTCCCAGGGCTGAGGAGGATGGCAGCTGTGTCCCGCAGAATCACTGACCCAGGGGCAGGATGTCCACCATCCACAGGCTAGGATTTTGCAGTAGTGAGAGAGGGAGAATGACATTAGATGTGACCCCAAGAGGGACTAGGCAGGGGTAAGAATAAGAAGGTAAATGAAAATAAATTAAAACAGAATTGATTTCTTGTGTCTAATAGAGTTTTTCTTTCGATGTGGTTTTTTTTTTTTTTTAAGCAACATTTGGCATATGTAATAAGACCCTGTCTGAAGCCACCCCAAGGAATTGGAACTTAACTGAAGGAATGAGGTGAGGAGCACCACTTCATTTGAATCCCTGCCCCCAGAGCTAGCAGCCTTCCCAGGGTTCCAGAGAGGGCCTCGATCTTGGCTGGTAGAAGGCCACTAGGAGATACACCACAATGACAGCTAGTTTAAGAGGTCCCAACCCTCTGGCCCACCTTTGGGAAAATCAGTCTAACTTTAAGTTGAACCCAAAATGTAAATATCCTAATTGGCATCTTATTAGTACAGCAGAAAAGCCCATTGTTATGGGAGAGAAATCTCCCAATCCCCCACCAATTAATCTTTGGCTACAGGCGGCTCGTGCTCACCATATTAATGGGGGCCAGGCTCAAGGAAGAGTGACAGCCGTGTGAGGCTGTGGAATTTCTTGGCTGGAGAATCCATCATCATAGGGAACACCCTTTGGCTGCCTTCCTGGGAGCACCACTCTGGAGGGGCAAGAGAGGAGCCTGAGAGAGAGGGAAGGCACCTGCCACAGGGCCATCTACAAGGCTCTGTGGAAGAGAGGCCACCGTACAGCAGGAGGCTATGGTGGGCACTTCCACATGTGGAACCTCTGGGTGGAGTGGCTCTGCGGTGCCGCTCGTATCTGCATCATCTGCATCTGCTTCTAGTAGTATGAGACTTCTCCACTCACCACTTTAGTCCTGAGGGGAAGTAGAACATAATTGCTCTGAAAAAATGGAAAAATTCCAGCTACTTTCCAAGCAGAGTGGGCATTTCCAGGCCAGACTGACCCACCCAGGAGGCAGAGAATCAAGGAGCAGGGAGACTTCTCTCTGGGGCTGGTAGGGGATGAGCGCTGGCAGCCTGGTAGTGTTCTCTGAGGAAGGGAAGGTGCCATGTGGTTTTTCCCATGTTCTTGACCACATGGCCTGTCTTTACTTTCACTTATTTTCCAAGACTGGCTTTGTTGATGACCTTCCAGATAACGGGGATCACCAGACACCTTCTAAATAAATTCATTTTCTGCTTAAATCTGCCAGAGTCAGTTTCTATTGCCAGGATTGAACACACCGACTAAAACAATCCATTATACCAGACAGAACAGGAGGCAAAGGAAGGAGATTCATGTTTCTGGAGAGCCCAGCATGAGTGAGGCTCAGGAATTGTTCCATCTGAGCCTCACAAAATCTTTTGAAATGCCTGGTGAGTTATTTCCATCACTTAACGTGGAGAAAGCTGTGGGCTCTGAGTTGGCTCTATGGTCCGTAAGTAGCAGAGCAGGCTGTGACGCCAGGGAGCTGCTCTCAGCGTCTGGGCTCCACACGGCTCTGGTGCCTCTGGCCAAGTGAGCAGGTTTTGCCCTTGTGGAACATATTCTCTGGATCATCCTGTTCATTTTTTAGGGTTTCCCATACCATATTGTGGGACTTTCTCCAAGACACTGCACCACAGGCTGCGTCGCTGCCCCTCCCCTCTGTGCCACGGTGCACAGGCAGAATCCTGTCCTAGCAGTGATCCTGCGGTGCCACCACCCTGACTGTTCGGTTCATTTCTCTTCCACATCTGTAAACTTCTCCTTGAGCTTTATCACTTCATCCTCTACTATACTTCACCATGCTCAATAAATGCTTCCCAAATTAAATGAATAATGACCCAAGTGTAGGCAACACAGAGAAAATGGACGTTTTAATTCTTGCAGTGCAAAAAGGGACTGCTTGGTCTAAATAGGGAAGATCCCCTCTGTGTCTCTGCGACAGAAACAAAAGGTAGTATGTCAGCCAGCAACCTCTGGAGAAACAGGATTCATGAGATATGTATGTGTGTGTGTGTATATATATATGTGTATATATATGTATGTATATATATGACATGTAAATATATATTTATAATTAATATAGTTACATATGTGTGAATTTATTTATTTTATATATTAAATATATTATATGTATTAATGTAGCTATGTATATTTTATTGTGCGTTTGGGCTCAGAGATTACAGAAGCCAAGAAGTCCCCTGTTCTGTTGTCTGCAAGCTGGAGACTCAGCAAAGCCAATGCTATAATTCAGCCTGTGTCTAACAGCCTGGGAACCAGGTCTGTCCGAGAACAGGGAAAGACGGATATCCCAGCTCAAAGCAGACAGTGCAGTTTTGACATTTTGCTGCTTTTTTGTTCTGTTGAGACCTCCACACACTGGACGATGCCCATCCGCACTAGTGGGGCGATCTTTTTCCTCAGTCTCCAAGTCAAATGCTGGTCTCTTCTGGACACATCCTCGAAGACACATCCCGGATTCATGCCTTACCAGCTGTCTAGGCACCCAATAGCTGTGTCACACTGAGACATCGAGTTTATCATCGAGGCAGGAGGGGCAAGGCTAGTTTTCAACCCGAGTCATCATTAAATTGAAAAGGCCCAAGGACGAGCTGGGTGTGGAAGTCAACACCTGCATCCCAAGCCCCAGCTCTGACTAGAAGCAGAAGCGTGCCTGCCGTGGTGTTGCATCAGCCACTTGAGTCTTGGAGGCCATGTTTATATTCAGAGCAACTTGGGTTGGGTGAACATCGCGTAAACACGACTCAAAAGAGCATCCCCAACCACCTGTTCTGCATGAAGAGGTGGTCTGGGGAGGCAGCTCTTGTGTGAGAGAACTTCCTGCCATTTCATTACAGAACTCCACTTTTCATGGCCCAAGGTCCCCACCTGCCTGGAACTCAGCGGATGGAGGAGGGAGAACACTGTCCTTGGGTTGTTCTCATCACTAAATAATTTACAGCTAGCTACGCGAGAGCCTTGGAACTACACAAAGTGTTGTCTGGAGAAATCTTGCCCAGATATAACATTGAGACAACATTTAAAACCTCATTTAAGTGAACACAAAGAGAGGGCTCCTGGGTAAAAGAGACTTAATTAATCTCGTTTCTGTGTAGATACTTTTAATTAAATGTAACTCCACATTCCTTGCAAGTAGATTGTAGGAGCTGGGCAGTCTTGCTACTTGGTGGCGCTGAGTTGGGGGGGGGGAGAGCAGGTGGACCAAGGCAATCAGGGGCTCTGGAAGTGTGCTGTTGGCCCAGCATTGCAGATGGGATGTGGTCCTAACTCCTGCCTGCCTCCATCTCCTCAGACAGATGTGCTTCCAAGCATAGGTGGCACCCTCACAGTCATCTCTTGAATGCTTCCTTCTCTCTTCACCCCACCACCTCAGTTCTAGTTTGGTACCTTGTCATCTCTCTCCAATATCATAGCAACTATCTCCCAGTGGTGCTTTCTCTTTCCAATCTCCATTCCTTTCAGTCCACTCTAATTCTACCAGGTAAATGACTCTTCTAAAAACTGCACTTGCATTGTAATGTCACTCCTGTAAACAAAACAGCTTCCAATTCTCTCCTTAACTGCAAGATTTTCCTTTTGGCATGGTCAAAGTATGGTATCTCAAAAGACTGGTGGAGCTTATGAGAGGCTATAAGTGCTTCCAGAAGAGGAGGGAAGAGGAGAAATCTGATGAGAAGCCTGCTAGGGGGAAACTAGACCAGAGTTAGGCAGGTTGTATGAGTCAATTTGAAAGGTCTAAACAGAGAGGAGGAACTGCATTCAAAGCAATGGAAGTGGGAGAGTAGAGGAAGGCCAGGGTTCCCAATGAAGTAGAAATCTAGAGGAATTTGTGAGCCAGTGAGAGACAAGCCACAAAGGATTTCTAATCTGCTTGCTTTAGCAGAGAGAAGGAACCTGTTAAAGTAACCAGTCTGGTGTAGACATAGGTAGAATCTCATGTTAGGTGTGATAAAGATCAGTCGCTTGAGAATATCGCTGCCTTTCTTCTTAGTCCTGGCACACAGACAGCAGCCACTACTTTCTTCCCCTGGAGACAGGTGAGGTCATTTAACTGAGTTTTTGGCCAATGAAATGTGTGCCAAAATCTCTTAATAGGTCTTCTACACTCTCTTTTTGCTCAGTATTGGGCTGGATGGAGTATATCCAGGAAAAGACTTGGAGGATAATGAACATATTAGAGAGATGGATCCCAAGCCTCTGTCCCAACCCACTGCTGTGATGAAGAGATATGATGAAGAGATAAACTTGCATCATGCCAAGTGGTATGGTCTGAGTGTATGCCCCAAAAGATCGTGTACTGGAACCAATTCTCAGAGCAGCGGTACTGTGGTCCACAGGGAGGTATTTGGGTTGTGGAGCAGATCCCTCATAGTTTTCTCTTTCTCTTGAAAGAAAAACTGGACTGTTGTGCAGCCCAGTCCATTTTTGTCTCTTACGTACCCTCACCTATCCTTCACAGTGAGGATCCCACTTGAAAGGAAACATGCTGATGCTATGCTCTTGGACATTCTAGCTTCCAGAACCATGAGCCTAAATAGATCTCATTCCTTTCTAAATTACCAGTCTGTGGTGTTTTGTGATAGCAATAGAACACAGACTAAGAAATCAAGATACTGAAAATCTGTGATTACTTGGGACAGTAGGAAGCCTGCCATGATTAGCACAATAAACATCCTGTCACGAGGACACCCAGAAGCAAGTAGACCTGAACCACACTCAGCCCTTACAGTGAGGAGCTTGGAGGTCTTTGGGGGTATAAGTTTCCAATCCTTCTTTCTTGTTCCTCTGGAACCACAGGGAGGTCCGAAAGATAGAAGAAGAAATGTGCAACAAGCCCCATCTCAAGGGTCTGAGCGTTGTAGCAGTTACACTCTTTACTGACTGTTCCATAGAAATACAGGTGTAGACATCACACAGTTATGTTTCTCACTCAGTTCTGTGTGTAGAGTTGGAGGAGTGCTGTGCTCCAGGCTGAAGACTGTGTTCTAATCTGAGCCATGTGTCACTCGCCCTGGGATTGAGAAAGGAAGCCCAAGCCACCCAGCCAAGCCATGTAAGCACAGTTCTGCTTCTGTTCATGGTACATCCACAGACACTGTATTAGTCAAAGCAAGGGACAAGCCCAAGCCAGCAGGGTAGTGTTTGCTCTGTCTACCATGAGCCATGACAAGAGTATGAAGGAGGTAGAGCTGTAGGGCTGGGACTCTAACTCAGTAGTAGAGCACTTGCCTAACATGCACAAGGCCCTGGGTTCAGCCCTAGTGCCATAAAAAAGATTAAGACTGAACCTATTATGTACAGACAACATACTATATCAAAAATACCATTTTCGATAGGACAGTTATGTCCCTGGAATCCAGGGCCCCTGGGCCTGTGGCTTCTTGCTTGTTGGAGTGTGTGATGTAAGAGACTTCATAGGACTGCACAGATTGGCTGGGCTGTTTTAGGTGTGGGAAAGCAAAGCAAGGGAAAATCTCTAGTTTCTTGCCCAGCTGTTACACTTTGTCATGGACTTTTGCCAAGTGTCTTTTCTTTGGGCCACAATGTAATTATCTAGCACACAAGAGAGACAGGTAGGGTGATTCTAACATTTTTTTAAACTCATACCCCTGAAGACCCCAAGCAACTTAATTCTGTGGTCCTAAACTGTGACCTTTGGGGTTCTATTGTCTTCTCTCCAGGCCAGCCTGAGCTGTGTGCTCTGCTCTGCAAGGCAGTATGGGAGGAGAGAGTTTATGCAGAGCCCTCCCAAAGGGACAGTGTGGAGGAGAGGAGCCGAGAGCAGATTCGAGTGTGTTTCTCTATGCTTCTAAAAGCCCTTAGATCAGGCTGCTCAGGGCCTGATAATTTTTCCATTAAGAGGAAATAATTTTCTGGGTCTGTTTTGGTTGTATTTATCTGCAGTTGACAGCATCAGCCGCCGCAGCTGTGACATGTCGCCCGTCCCCCCGACCAGGCATGTACTTGTGGGGAAAAGCAGGGAGCAGAGGTCTCCCTGTCTCTTGGCCTGCATGAAGGGACAGACAGCTATAACACGACCTTGGTGTCCATCTCATGTGCCCCACTTGTGACCTCGGGTCCCTCCCACTCCATTTTCTTCCCTAAAAAAGAAATGTAAACAATAACCCGATGGAGAAACCACCGCTGCGCTCTCTCCAACCAGCCCCCACCTCCTGCCTATCGCTTCTTCTAAGCCAGCTTGACAATAACCATTCATCACGAAAAAGAAAACAAAGTACGGAGAAACAAAAACCAATCTAAGGCCGCAAATTGACGTCAAACTTTGAAAAATGGACTGTGAGATGGTTGTACGGTGGCTCTTTCCGGCTTCCAAAGCAGATGGGACTGGGTGTCCCTCTCACAAGCTCTGTGGCCCAAGTTCAACTCAGGAGTGACTACAGCCCAGGGACCACATCTGACTTTCAGAGGTGACACTGGGGCAGAAGGATGGAAAGAAGGATCACTTACCTCTTGCTGGGAGCACTCCTACCTCAAGGGAGAGCTTTGCTGGCCTGGACAAGGCCACATGAGCTCTGAAACAACTTTCTGGATTCATTTCCTTGGGAGTGAAGAGATGGGGGTGAGAACCCTGCAGATCTGGCTTCAGGAGAGGCTGTAGGAGGAGGAAGTCACAAACACCCATATCTCTCACTTGCACCTTTTCATAGTCAAATTTGGTTGGGTGTAAGCCTGGAGGAGTAAGCAAAGAAAGGCGAAGGACTAAGATGTTCTGTGACTCAACCACATACAGGGCTGCACTTGAACCTAGGTCTCTCTGGCTGCAGAGCCAAGGGTCTCTTTCCTGCTCAAGACATTTTTAACTGCATGGAGTCTGAGGTATTGTTAGAGTCCCACTAAATGCCTACACTTTGGGTAAAGAGCAGTTCATAGCAGAGAGAAGCCCTGACCTACTCGGGGTTATCCAAAATAATGCTGCTTGGGCAGTCAGCCTTTCTTTTCTCCTCCATATGTACACCCTGCAGGGGTTTTTTAGGAATCCCTGACCCTCATTACCAGCTCTGAGCCCTTCTCCTGATCCTGAGCCAGTGAAGTCCATGGAGGACAAGGAATCCTGCAGTGGGAGGTTTCCTGGGAAGGGACTAGGATGACAATGGGCTGGCCCTGAATGGAACATTTTGCTCCCGAGATTTGTTTGGGGATGTGTATCTGTTTGTCTCTTAGACAAATCCTGAGAGAGGTGTGAGATGACCGATATCTGGAAGACATGGCAATTGGTCCCCAGCTAACCTTACACAAAGAGGTGTCACTTCTGTTCCTTCAGGAGGTCACTGTTTTCCTCCTTGTTCCTCTTCTTGGAGCCACATGCCTACCCACCGTGCTGGGCACTCAGTGCCTTGGCTTGTCCTCCAGTACCCAGGACTGCTTACAGTCTTGGCCCATGACTTAATCCTGGGAGACCACCAGATACCGGGGGCATCACTCAACCCTCTCCAGCCGCAGACTGGCTTCCTTCTGCCATGATCACTTTCCTCAGGGCCCACGCTGTGTAAGAAGAGCCAGCTAATCTGCAAGGGTTATGAAGGAAGACTGCCCTGGATTCAAACCTAGGCTCCCCTCTATCCTTGGGCAAGTTAATTAACCTCTATTAGCTTCAGTTTCCTTATCTGAGAAATGAGCATAATAATACAAGTACTTACCTCGTAAGGTTATTGCAAACTTTAAATGAATTTATGTAAAGAATTTAGCACAATGCTTGAAGCATTATAAATATTCAATAAATGTTAGTTATTTTTGGCTTTTAAACCTATTCATGCTGCTGTCTTGATGGAGGCTAATGACTCACTCCAAAGTTAAAATAGATATGTTTTTGCAGCAATCTAATTAATAAAAAAGCTTTTAGTTCTCACCCTTCAGGGGAGACCTCCTTCAGTGGCAGGGTCACCCAACAATGTACTCAGCCCATGTCTCAGCTTCTAGATCCTGAATTGGGTGTGTGGATCGATCGATCCCCACGCTCCTTGGAAGTGGGGCCCGTGTCTCCCAGCTGAAGCACACAGCAAAGGATTTTGGAGCCAACATTCTGTGATGAAACAGATGCAAGTTGAAAGAGGCTGAAGGGGAAGAAGTAACAGGTCCTACAGCCTGGGTAACGCTTAGCAGTGTGGCATAAGATACGGCTGAGATTTGGACTTCACTGAATGGGATTCATCTTCCCTTTCCTATTTATTGTGTATTCATGTAGAAGTTATTTAATTTCGCTGACTTTACTTTTTCATCCAGAGAAGACTGAAATTGATAAAGTAGATGAAAAGTACTTTGCAAATGATGAACTAAGGAATTGTTTTATCTTTGGCTAGCCTGACCTTCAGATCTGCTAAGTCTCTACTCTAAAGTTCTTGAATTCCAGGCCCCCAAGTTGACAGTGAGGGTCAGGGACCCCTACAAAACCCCTGTAGGGTGTACATATGGAGGAGAGAAGAGAGGCTTATAGGCTCCTGGGAGTTTTGGGACTGGCACTGTGGAGCCAGGTGGGAAGCAGTGTAAAGGTAGGTGAGTCTGGTTCTGCAAGAGCTCTTGGTGGCTTCTTCTCTGCCTCCTGTGGCAGTGTAGTCTTTAGCTGCTGGCCTGTTTGCCTTTCTCTTGGTCTCTTCTCTGTCTTCTCAGCCTTCAGCCAGTGCAAGCTGCTTACTTATCATTTCTACTCACCTTTTACTCAAGTTTTTTACGCATACACCTTACATAGCCCTGTCTTTGTACAAACTCCTGCTGTATCACTCAGGACTAATAATGATAGTTTTGCTCTGAGTGTCGAGCTCATCCTCCAGAGTTTCCCACCCGTAGACCACTCTGGTCTATGGAGCTCTTAGGTTCCAGGCCCAACCCCTCCCTTGGCCATGTATGCTTAGCCTCCGGGTCTGGGGAGGGGCAAGTTTCTTGAGGCTGGGTTTTAGATGGATTAGTAAGCAAAGAAATATTTTAGAACTTGCAGAAATGTCCCAACATGTCTCTAGCACTCTGGGTTCCATATCTGGAAAGCAGATTTTCATGTCTATTTAGTGAGTCAGTCAGTGAAGTGCTCAGCGCTGTATTGATCTGACCTCTCGTCCCCATTCTTGTGTCCACTTTCTCGATTCAGGATTTATCATCTCTGGACTAATGCAGTTGTCTCCTGATCAGTCTCTTGGCCCAGGTTCGCTCCTCCTCCATTGGATCATATCTGTCTTTCAGTGAGTTTCACAGTGATTTGTCTAAATTGTAAATTTGAAACATTACAAGATCAAGTGCTGGTGAAGATGGGATGAAACAGGCATCGTACGGTTTTCTGAGAGGACTACATATTACTACAATGTTAAGGGAGGCAAGATAGCGACATGTATTAATATTAAAATATCAATTTTGATTCAACATTTTCATTTTTAGCCATCTGTCCCATTTAAATAAAAGCACTTGTAGGCAAGACTATATATGTTGGACTACTTATTATCACATCACTCTAGGTGTTGACATAATTGTAAATAATCTGAATAACCAACAGTTAACATTTTAATACATTTTATATTCATATATAAGAAAATTATGCAAGTATTTTTAAAAATTAATATCTATTGACTAGAAGGTATATCACAACATAGTAGGTTGCTTAATAAAAGGCATAATGTACTTTGAATGAATGAAATTTTTACTATGAGTTTATACTCTTTCACTAGTTTTAACATCAGTTGTAAAAAGGAATATAGTAAAGGAGAAAAGAAAAATATAAACAAAATGAAAGAGGAAAGAAAAGAAAGGAAGAAAAGAAGGATTCAAAAACATCATATTAGAGTGATATGCGCATTCCCATGTTTATAGGATTACAACTCACACTGGCTAAATTTGGGAAGCAGCCTATGTGTGCACCAATAGATAAATGGATAAAGAAAATGTGATATTTACATATGATGCAGCACCACTGTGCCATGAATAAGGATAAACTAGTCCTTTGTAGAGAAATGGATGCTCCTGGAAACCATAGTGTAAAGTGAAATAAATCAGACACACAAACTTAAATATTAAATGATTTCTTTTATTTAAGAAAGAAACCCAAATTATAAATAAAGAGTGAGATAAAAGATCCTAGGAAGCAGAGAAACAGATTATTTCTCAAATGGGAATAAAAGCAAGAGGCTGAGGGTTGGGGCAGGAGGGAGACAGAAAGGGAGTGAGAACAAGAATAGAGATGAAGTACTATATGCTAACTCCACACAAGGAATAGAAACATCGTGTACCACGAAATGTACTAGTAAGAGTAAAAACGAAGAGAAGGGAAGGAGGAAAATGCTCCACCGCGTGTGGAATGGAGTGGGTAGTGCTCCGGTGTGGCAGGAGGATCGCTCAGGTCTGGTCCGGCTGTGACCCAATGTCCACACCATCCATACTGCCGGTAGTCGGATTCGGATTTCTCTTTCAATTGGATTATTTTCCTCCTTCATTTTGTTTGTATTTTTCTTTTCTCCTTTACTATATTCCTTTTTACAACTGATATTAAAACTAGTGAAAGAATATAAATGTATAGGAAAAATTTCATTCATTCAAAGTGCATTATACCTTTTATTAAGCAACCTACTATGTTGTGATATACCTTCTAGTCAATAGATATTAATTTTTAAAAATACTTGCATAATTTTCTTATATATGAATATAAAAATGTATTAAAACATTAACTGTTGGTTATCCAGATTATTTACAATTATGTCAGCACGTAGAGTGATGTGATAAGCAGGTAGTCGCCCTGCCTCGGAGCACAGAGCCGCCCCCTTCCCGAGTGTGCCCACCGTGACGCACAGGTTGACTTTGCTCACAGAGCTGCCCCTACGAGCTTTTCAAAAACAAGAACTGACTTTTCTTTGTATTCCCAGCACTACGTGTGGGTGTGTGAGCTTATAGTGGGTGCTGGATAATGTTTTTGTGTGTGTGTGAGAGAGGATGAGTGAATGAGTCGGCACCCCAAGGAAGCTGCTGAATTTGAGGCCCCTCTCCAGTGAGCTGATAAACCCTGGGGTGGGGGCGGCGGCGGCTGTGCTCCTCGGGTGCCCGCGTGTCACAGAAACGCACACAGCCCACACGACGGAGAGAAGAGGCAGGTGTGGTGAGCAGCGTGGCTCTAGAGCCACCTGTGTCTCCTCGAAGCTCCTCAGTCCCTCCTCAGCCTGCCCAAGCCCGCGAGGTCTGAGTGGGTAAGGGCACAGGGAGGGTGGAGGGCCTGGAGACGTAGCGTGGGACCCAGCGTGGGGCCCCGGCGGGGCTGCGTCCTTCCGCTGATTTCTCCTCCAGCAGTTGTGTGTGTGGATGAATGGTGCCCACGGAGGTGGGTGTATAATTAATTATAAAGCCTCGTGCTTGTGTGACACTTTACAGTTTATAAAGCATTTCACATCTATCATCCTATTAAGTCCCCATAAAACCCCGTGACTTATGCAGATGAATGTTATTTCCATTTTTGTGATGAGCAAAGTAAGGCTTGAGCGGTTTAAGTGACGGGCTTCAGATGAGAGGCTGGGGAGGCCACCGAGTTGGGAACAGACGCGCCTGGTCTGGGCTGCTCCCCTCTCCCCGCCCCCAGTCTCTGCACTGGCGGAGCGAAGAGCCGGGCAGGCCTCGAGGGCACCGCGGCAGAAGGTAGAGAAGTCCCTGAGGACTTGGGGTCCCTGATCCCCGTGAGCGCGTGTGACTCGCTGTCACATGGGGGACACGGACTCCGGAGCGAGTCCGGGTGGACAGCAGCACAGACTCGGGGTCAGACGGGCCTGAGTTCCAGGGGCATCACCGCGTTTCCTCCTAGCTATGGGCCAACAACTGAAGTGCTACGCTTAGTCGCTAGGGCTTGGAGCCAGGGCCCACAACGCTCCCCTGATTGATAGGCTCTTACCAAGAAACGTGAATCGCATGCAGTGTTCAAGGCCTCTGAGGCCTCAGCAGCCCTCTCCGATGCTCTTATCTGTGTCATGGTGCGCGAGGTTCAGGAACCAGTCCACGCTGCTGGGGGGCTGAGGTTCTCCCTCAGACCACAAGCACCAGGGGCACAGGAGGAGCTCTGAGAAGAGACCAGCGTCGTGGGCCACCGGACAGCGCGTGGTGGCAGGCTGGAGGAACAGAGAGGAGAAAGTGGAGAGAGACTAAGAGAGAGGGGCGGAGTCTGGGAATCAGGGCTGTCACTATCCAGAGAGGATGAAGACATTAGCCAGGAGGTGCTGCCCCCTTCTTGGCGGGGAGCCAGAGTCCCCATCATATACCTTACCTTATCTGTCCTTTGGCTTCAAGCTCTGACCCTTTCTTTCAGTATATATATTACATTTATTTCCTGTTTTTAGTCTGTGTTTGGGCAGACCTGGCAGTGGATAAGGCAAGAATAGCGAATCCAAGGAGATCTAGTTGGACCACATCTTCCCTACTTACTGGCTGTGACTTTAGGGTAATCGCTTAGCATCTGTAGACCTCCTGCTCCTCTTGAGTGGCACATGGATGATGGCCACAGTGCCGAACCCGCAAGTCTGTTGGGAAGACTGAAGGGCTGAGGCCCAGTTTGCACACTGGAGATGGGGGTTAGCAGGAGATCCTGTGTGCCAGGGAGTATGATTTGCTTTTGCATTCTTCTCGGGGGGCATCAGGATGGCTACCTGCTCATGTAGTGCTGGCAAAGTACACTTATGTGAATGTGCATTTCCCTGTGCTTTAAAAAATTTGGCAGAGGTCTCAACAGAGATGAAGCAGCAACCTCCCCAGGCAGAAAGCCTGGGTCGATATCAGGGACAAGGCCTCCCTCAGACCTGGGAAGAACTGGTGGAAGAAGGAGAACAGCGGTTGGATCCTGAGGCTCCCTGCATGAGGGTGTATCCCATCATGTCCTCCCTTCAGTCCCCCTTCAAGAGATCATCCCAGTATTCTCAGCATCAGGACTCATTTTTCTTTCTGCTAGATTCACTTTGTCATCCTTACAACAAATATTTGTTGCATGCTTACTGTGTCCCAGGTGCTTTTCTATGTACTTCACTTCAAACATATTCCTCTTACCATTTTGCCTTAAGGTGAACCTTTGTGTTTCAAATGCCTGCACTGTGAGCTAGGGCTGCTGCTAGGTGGCTGATAATATGATCCAGTTAGTCTTCCTTCAGTCACAGAGGAGTATGATCTCGTCTCTGCACTATACAGAAAGGGCCCTGGGAGTCACAGAAATCCAAGCACCTGTGCAGTGGCCCATGGTTAGTGGGAACCAGAGACCTCTGAGTTTTGGGCTCTGGGGGTTCAGCCCCATTGCCTGACACCAACTTTGTCTCTTGCTTGGACTATTATAGGGGTGTCTTCACATTACCCCAGCCCAGGTCACCACCCTCCACCCCAACACAGCTGTCATCAAATGTCTTTAATACCCAACAGCCTTGATGGCCTTTCCAAGGACTTCTTGCATCTTCCTCTCTGACCTGTCCAGCTCATCTCCTGGTGATGGCCTCTACCACCAGCTATGGCCAGGGATCTCTAAGCAGAAATATGCTTTCACACATCTGTGTAGGAACATTCAGTTTCCATTCCATTCCCTGAACAGCAAATGAACACTTTGCTCCTTGATGTAGTCCCTAGTCCTATCCTGTGTCTCCACTGCACACAACTCAGAAAGCCATGCCAACATGCTTCCTGCAGAGTATTAGAAATTGCCCACAATCCCAATTCTTCTCTAGACTATAAATTCCTTGAGGCAAGGAATAAGCCTTATTTATCTTTGCATTCTTAGTGTCTTATACAGTCAGACTGTCAGGCACATTTTTAAAAAATTGTTCTGGAAGCATTTATTGAGCTTAGTTAAAGTTGAGGCTGCTCAAGCCAAACTACCAGATATTCCCTGACATGTTCATGGCTGGGTCAGCCTTGTGCTTCATTTGTCTTTATGGGACTCATGCCCTTTCATGTTTTGCCCTCAAAACCTTTCCAGGCTCTCACAACTTTGGAAGCTTTTGAGTGGCAGTCAAGAGTCGCCCCAAGACTTTGACCATCATTGTCTTGCTCTGTGATCACAACAAGAATTCCCTCTTGTGGCCCCCATGGCCCTCTTCTGGAGTAGCCTTGAGCTTGAGTCTCCCTGCTGTTCTTGCAAAAGCTAACTTTAGAAAAATCTTCATAAGGCAGTCTGGGGGGACCTTTGCCTTTGATATTTGAACACCCTGGCCTGACTTCAGCAAGAACTCTATGCATATGTTTAGCAAACATTCTCTTCCCTTGACCCACTGCCCTCTCAGTCTACCTCTTGCTTATAAATCTCCACTTCTCCTTGCTGTATTCAGGTTTGAGCCCAATCTTTCTCCTCTGTTGCACCTATGACAGTAGGAATACAGTCTACCTTACCATTTTATATATGGCAAAATAACCTTTTTCCAGTACTGCCCCCACATCCTGAGCATGGTCAGAGGCAGGGAGAGGAACCCCCATTTGTCTTGGGGGCTGACTGGCTTCCAGGACTAATAGCTTCAGCAGGAACCAGGCGAAGGCTTGGGGCCTTAAGACCCAAGAAGTGAGCAAGACTGAGCTTCTCCCTGAAAAACAAGCTGCCTGGGCAGTAAAGGCTGCAGCCTTCCATGGTCCCCAATTTTCACTTGTTCACTGAAGTGCACAACAAATGTCACATTTTCTATTTATTTGTTAAATTAAATACAATCCAGTGCTGAGACCCCATCTCACCTGGTGCCCAGTCTTTCCCCAACCCACCCCTTCCCTTGAGCTAGCAAGACCCAGCCTTGGAGAAGAGCCTCTGGTCCTGCCAGAATCACCACACCACCCACACCCCCACTGGCGCATCACTCCTTGACCTGCATGAGGCAGGAGGCTGGATGGCTTTGGACTGGACCTTGGGTGGGAAAGCGGGTCCTGCCGAGGCTCCTCAGGATGCCATGGTTCCAGTCCTTCTGAGGACTGCAGCTTGCCCTGGTGTCACCACCACAGTGTCTAGCCTTGGAAAGCCCCTTTTCCTCTATTTCCCTGCAGGCCTTCTCCCCTACCCTCTGGGTGTTTGGCATGCTCCACACAAGGAACCAAGGCTAGAAGCAGTCCTTCTGGTAACTTTTGCACCAGAAAATGGCTGGTGACCTTCTTGAAGAACAGAGAAGTACTTTAAGACTGAAACACAAAGCCAGGCATGGCGGTGCATGCCTGTAACCCCTACACTTCAGAGGCTAAGGCTAGGGCTGGATGGTGAATTCCAGGACATCCTGTACTGTATAAATAGTTCGGTCCAGACTGAGCTACAGAGTGAGATCCTATCTCAAAACAATAACCACACACCTCCACACACATTCACATTTCAGGGATCATCCTGCTGAGCCTCTCGCAGGCTACAAGGTGTGGAGGAGGGTAAGAGGGTGGTGAGAGGCCGTGTGAGGAGTGAGGTGGGAGTTTCTGCACAGGCTGAGCAGCCCTTACCCGAGACCCCAGATCTGAAATGTTCCCAAATCGGAAATTTTTGAAGCACTGATGTGGCGCTGCAAGTGGAAATTCCACACCGCACCTTGGGTGATTGGTTACCGTGAAAATATTGTGTAAAATTATCTTCAGGCTGGTGTGGAAGATATATTGAAAACATCAGTGAGTTTCATCTAAGCCTCAGATATCTCATTAGGTCTATGTAAATATTCCCAAATTAGAAAAAAACCCAAATTCTGAAACACTTCTAACCCTAAGCATGTAGGACAAAGGCTCCACAGTGCATAAGCAGAGATGTGCTCGCTTGGTACATTTTTCCTTGCCAGTCTCCTAGACCACGCCTGAGAAGGCTGCCCGAAGGGGCACCTGCTTGGAACGTCTTTCCTCTGAGTTTTGACCAGAGAATTTGTTTATTGAATTTAACATGGGGCCCAGAGCGAAGGATGAAAACAAATCACAAAAATCCTCCCAGGCTGAGCAAAGCTTTCCATCCTGCTCTCAGGAGCCAGGGGTCTGGGTGTGCTCCAGGGGCAGCGTTTGTGTGTGTGTGTGTGTGTGTGTGTGTGTGTGTGTGTGTGTGTGTGTGTGCACGTGTGCGTATATTTTCACCTTCTTCCCCAGATATGTGGGGTGCTGAGACACCACAGGGAGAGGCTTTGTGCCCACCCCCTTGAACACACTATGCTAATGAGCCAGGCATCACAATGCCAGTCCCGGGGGTGCCAAGCCCAGATCACATCTCCATTAATACACCCCTGGAGTTCATTGTGATTGGCATCGCTACAATAAACAGTAAATGAGTGAATAATAATTGGCCATCTATTTGAAAGTGTTTCTGAGGTTGCCATGGCAATCACACCTTTTATTAAGCTTTATTAAGCAGCAGCACAGGGAATGAGGAGGTGGGAGCCCAGACTCTCTGGGAAGTGGTGAGGGCCTGACCTGTAAAGTGACCTTTCCACAGAGGCTTTGGGGCACAGAGGCCAGGTCCAGGACCACCCTCTCTTCATTTTCAACTTTTCACCTTCTCTGCAGTGTTTGGGGGAATCCTTTTAATATCCAGCTAGAGACTGGGTATTAAATACTTAAGAAATTGGACTAAGATGGCAACAATGTTGTTTTATTTTTGCTCCGAGAATCCTTTCCTCCTTGAATAATGGTAACAATTAAACAGAACAACTCTGGGAAAGAAATTTTTATTTTAGACTGATGACAAAAACCATTCAGATAAGGTGCTATTATCTTGCCTTCATTATTCCTCTCCCTCCCCACCCTTCACCAATGAATTCTAAATCCCTCTATGCAAGGAAAAGATGTTAATGTGAAAAGACCTCGAATATCAGATCATTGTAATTCCTGTCCACCAGGATCAAGCAGCCCCATATTATGCTCACATGCAAGAGGAGGAAGAGACATTTTTGCAACCAGGAACAATTTCTCTCTCTCTCCCACTCTGTCTCTCCGTCTGTCTATCTCTCTGTCTCTTTTTTCTGTCTCTCTGTCTCTCTCTCTGTTTCTCTGTCTCTCCACCCCCCACCCCAACACACTTACTCACTTACAGATAACAAACTCAGAAACCTCTTTTTCTGTTTGGGGGTCTGCTTTTGCTGGATTCTGAGCTGACCATCAGTCACAGGTGGTGAGAGGCATTGGGGGTGAGGAGCCATGGGTTGTGGAAGAAACAACCACTCATTTTTTACCTGTAACATTTCAAGTAGCTAAATTCACAGGAGGAGGAGTCCTGCCTAGAAATGGTCACAATCCTATCAGGGAAATGTTAACTTCAATCATTTTTTAACCACAAAAGGTATATATTATTAGACTATTTTTAGTGTATTTTAAAATACTTTGGTGCAATATACACTGTGAGCAGAGTGCCCCAAATTTAGCAAATCAAAATATAAAACACAAAGTAAAAAGCGAATTTCAGATAAACATAAAAGAACTTTTTAGTGTAAGTATGTCCCAACTATTACATGTGTTTCGTCTGGCCACCCTAACTATGAATTATCCTTTTGATCCTAATTCTAGGGGGCAATTAGTCAATGTGTAAAGAATCCTAATCAGGAATACACACTTCAGGGGGGATTAGTTAACATTTGAAAGACTCCAAGAAGAAGATTCACTATGCAGGCAGCTAGTGCAAGACCTCTAGCTATTTTTATCTTCTATCAAAACCAGAGACTTTGCTAATTAGCATAACGGATGTTAGAAATGATTTTCTGGGGTGAAACAAGCAGCAGTGGTATATATATATAGGGGTCAAATTACCAAATACAGGAGCTGTCCCTTGTGTTAGAAGGGTATACACACCTAGCAAGTCCAAAAACATCACACACTCTTTCAACCAGCACCCTAAGACTTTGAGACAGTCCAATTTATAGCCACTAATCAGTGAATTGTAGAGCCTCACCCCATACCCACCACTAAAATATGTCTGTATCTTTTGCAAATGCTGTCATATGGCATAAATAGCAGAAGGCTAGAATTTCATTGAGTTTGCTGGGTAGGTTCTTTGTTTGGGACCATCTTGCTAATAAATATTTGCATGCATGGGAGAATCCAGCTTGGAACTTGCTTTTAATTGTAACACTCCACTTGGGAATGAAAGCATGAACCTCAACTAGCTACAGAAAGAGCCAAATTGGTTTAGGTCAGTTCATAACAAAGGAGCATCTTGCAGAGACCAAGAAAGAGTTTTGGTTCTCCAAAGAATGTGTATTTTTAAAAATGGAGGATTTAGAAAACAGAAAGTATTGAAAGGAACAGCTAAGTAAATAAAACAGCCTTATTGGGAGCAAAATTTAGATTTGGGGAACCTTCTAAAAATGACCATCCTCTCCGCTGCTCACTGTACAGCTCAGGAGCATGAAGTACACAGGTATTCACAGTGTGACCTCACCACCCTCTGTGTCTGAGACTCTGTCACTATTTAAAGTGAGAGATTCTAGTACTTCTGTCCATTCATTCATAGTTAGTCCTCATTTGTCCTTCCCTCATTCCCAGGCTACTTCCATTCTACTTTCTAGTTCTATAAATTTACCTATTCTGGAAACGTCATGTAAGTGATCTAAGCACCGAATATCTGACCTTTCCTAGCTTATTTCACTCTGCATGTTTTCAAGGCTCATTCCTGCTGTCGTACATGTCAGAATGCCCTCAGTTCTGGGGCTAAATGATACTCCATTGTACATCACCACCACATTTTGTCTATCCGTCCTTCCTCACAGTCAACGTGGGGCCAGAAAATGAGCTAAATTATTACTGTGTGGACTCAAGAAGCCACTCAGGAACTCTGATCTCCATGTTCTACATCTCTAAGGGCACACACCTCTCATTTTGGCTTGGACTTTTATTGTGATGATCAAATGAGGTAACCCATGTAAATCCACCTTATAAATATAGTAGAGGACCATGGCACACGCTATTGTGCTTCTGTACTCCTTGACAATAAAACATGCCAGAAAACAAAATCCTTTTCCATTTTAATGCTGGTGATTATTTTCCTTTTCAAGGTTTTCCCTCTTTGTAGAACACTATTCAATGCAAATATCTTGAGGCTCAGTATCTTGTAGCTCAATTTATTACAAAACTTTGAAATATTTAAGGGTAAATTCAATTAGTAAAAGTGTAATTACTGCCTGAATAAACTATACTTTAAATTTTAATATGCCAAAGAGGATCGTTTTGTGAGCAATACAAGCTTCATGTCATACATTTTTAATGTTCCTAAACTAACAAAGTGACATACGACCTATAAAAGACACTAAAAACATTATTATGCTCATTTACATTTTCCTCCCAAATCTCCACCCTACCCTTAACCAAAGCAAATGAACCCATTTCCCTCAATGGCTTCCATAGTCCATTTTGTTATTTAAAATCAGACTCATATTTTTCTAGGTTAAGTGGTCCAACTTCTCCAACTGGAAGAAAGGAGCTACAGGGGGCTGTGCAGGAGAAGGGTGAAGGCACTTGCAAAACAGCTGCATTCTGACCCCGCATCCCTACTCTGCAGCAGCACAGGCTGGATTTGGTAGTTTGCAAGTAGCTGCCTTGGGAGAGAGCTTGGGTGCTGGGCACTGTGGGACAGAGCAAGTGGGACTGGGTGGGGCTGGTGTTCAAAGATACCTGGACTAAGAAACAGCTTCTGTTTCCCAACAAGGAAGAGGCCCAGGCCCAGGCCCAGGAGATTTCCAACAGCCTTGAACCAGAGCCAGAGGAAGAGGGAAGGGGAAAAGGAGGAAAGAAAAGATGAAATGCATGTGCACAGAGCAGCCTCACCCTCGCCCGTCCACCGTCCAATTTTCAGCTGGGCTTGCAGCTCATGGGAGCTGTAAGGCTGTATGTTGGCCAAGTTCTCTCACCCAAGGCTTTCCGGACACTTGGAGGGCCAGTAATTACCCAGTAATTACCCCGTTTATTGCCTCATTACGGGTGACCACCTTTTGGCAGGCTTTTCCCTGCATTGGTCTCTTCTCCAGCACAAGCTTCTTAGGGCTGCAGAGGGAGGAGGCAGGCCTGTAAGTTCCACTCTGTAGTCACACTGAACCTTGTGCTCTGTTGCCACCCCCATCAGGCAGAGCTTGCCTCGCCCTTGGCTTTTCCCATGCCTTCCACCTCTGCTTACACCAGGACTAAGGAGGCCAGTAAGGTCCCACTAGAACAGTGCCCTGACGTGTAACTTGGGGTCCAACTTGCTTCTGTCTCCATCACAGTGGCCGAGATGTCATTGGGAGTCAGCTGAGCATTTGATCCCCTCCCTGGGTCTGGAATTGCTAACGCACAGCGGTGTGTCAGGTTTTTGATTCCAAAGTCCCTACTTAGTGTCCTTTAGAATCCAGGGCATGATGCCCCCCCCCCCCAGTTTTAATAGCTTTATTCTAGCCCTGGTTTCTGGAGGAAAACCCTGAGCACATCTCACACTCTAGTGAGCACCAGTTAGGAGTCAGCAGTGGAGTTGGGTGGCTGGGCACACCAGTACCTGGATTTCTGCATCTTCCAAAAAACCACAAGTAAAACTGGCTTGGTCAGAGGAGAATGGAGCTGAAAAAGAGAATCTGAGATTCTGTAGACAGCAAAGGACTAAACCTTTGTTTGGGGTGGGGTGGATGATGGTGTGTACTCAGGGGTGTGGCTCTGGCAGAGACCTTGGGGATCCCTTCCCATCTCCTAGTTTCCCTTGCCTGCCAAGACATCTCCAAAGGTATCCTGTCCTTTGATCTCCCTGAGCACACCGAGCTTTTGCCCACTCCCAGGAAGATTAATCTCCCTCTTTTGAACATTCCTTACACTTAGCCTCGGGAAAGTGTGGGCCAGACCTGCTCCTAACAGCAGTGTTACAGCCCACAGGTAGCCATGACCGAAGCCGGGTGTCTGTTTGCACAGCTCTGAACTCCAGAGCAGGGCGGGACCCAGCACCTGATCTCATTGTCTGTGGCTTCATCTCTACAGAAGTCACCCTTGTTGCTAAGTTACCAAACCCCATTCCATGCAGCCTGTAGAGCGGAGCAAGGGGAGATGCACAGATGGCATCAGGGTCCTATGCAAGCAGCACTCGAGCCCGGGGCCAAAAGCCATTGTTTCAGAGGAGGGGTTTATCTCATTCTTTTATATATCTGTCTATCCAATCTTTCATCTATCAATAAATGTATATTGAAACTTCCAACATTCCAGGCTCCTATCTGTCAGGTTCTGTGGCAAGCAGGCAGCTGTAAAAGTAAGGGCCTCTCTCAGCCCCATCTAGCAGTCCTTGTTAACTGAGCCCCAGCTATGCATCTCCCTAAGCCAGAGCAGCAGGGGGCAGTGCACAGTGGTTGCTATGTGTTGGGCACTGTCCTAAAAGCGGAAAGCATATATTCTCATTGGATTCACACCTGTCATTTCAGAGGTTGGTTCCAGGGGAAAAGGATGGAGACTCAAACCACAGATGAGGATATGAGATTGGGAAGACTTGACTGATAGAAAATCATATAAATATCCAGAGACTTGGTTTAATCTCTTATTTTCCAGTCTCTGTCTTTACCTGTGTTCCTTTCCTGCCCCTTGATAGCTCAGGCAACACCTCTGGTTTACTTGAAAAAACACAGTTCGGTCAAGTCTAAAATTCCAATTCCAAATTAGATTCAAACTTCATCTGTCTTATAATGCATGGTCTTGTCTTTCATATTCATACCTCTTTGGTGCCAGCCTCAGAGTAAAAGTGGTGAGGGCTGTCTGGTTAGGGGACACACTTGTTCTCCCTGCCTCATCTGAATCTGTTCTATTGGATGTTAAAACTGAGAAGAGCTAGACCTACTGTTAAAATAGAAGATGACTTTGAGAGAATGGTGCCTTAGAGGGCACTCAAAGATATATCCAGAATGAATAAATGAGTTCAGAAATGAATCAATGAATTTATGATCCCACTGCTAATATAGTAATGTTTGCTATAGAATGGAAGGGTCAATACTCTGTGCGTATGTGTGTGTGTGTGTGTGCACGCGCGCGCACACACACACACACACACGTCTAAATAGATGATAGGCAGATAGATAAATGGACACAAACACTTTGCTGTGTTCCCCATGCAGTATTCAGCACAATAGTGGCCTTAAGACATACCCCTGATACTCATAGTTCTGGCCCTTGGTGCTCCCAGGCCCAATGCATCCCTCTGCCAACTCCCCAGCATGATGATTTTGCTCCAGTAAACCCCATAGTTTTCTGGCACATTTGGTATCTTTTTCTTGATGGCACCTGTAGGGCACTGGGTGGCTAAAGTGAAGCATCTCCGAAGAATATGTAGATGAGAGAACTAGGACTGTGTGTGGAGAATTAAACTTGAAGATCTGCACAGAGCAGACATGCAAAGTCACCTTGAGGAGACAGAATAGTTCCCTGGGCAGCACAACTTGACAGTAGGCTGATTGAATGTATTAACACACCTACTGGCAGCATGTGTTAATCAGAAATGATGCCACTTAGGCATAATGCATAAAACACAGAAGAGTCACCGTGGCAGGGACCGTACTCTGCAAAGGAGTTTGGGCCAACAGACTTTAAATACTATGACCAGCCCTGTGAAGGTGGTGGAAATGGACATCCCCAAAATAGCTGAGTCTCTCTGGCTGGCCTCACCGGGGAGGGGAACAGGTCAGTTCACCTTAGGGTGATGGCCTCATAGCTCAAATTTGTCTAGCTCATTTGATTTTATTTAGATAATGCTTCAGTTGTATACTTAAAAACCCAGTAAATACTAGGCACTATAATTTGGTTTTTATGTGATAAGAGGACATACTAATCAAATAATGTGGTCTTAATTGTGACATGTCACCTTCACTGGGGTAAGAACTGCATAGCAGAGTAACAGCTTTGGGCGTGTCTGTGGATGACTGACAGGTAGACTGCAAACTGAGAAAGGGAGAGCCAACTTACATGTGAGTGACACCAACCAATAGGCTTGTAGCCCGACTGACTGGAAAGAAGAAAGAAGTCTTTCTTTTCTACAGAAGAGCTCCAGTCCTTGCTGTAGCCTTTGGACATCAGTTTCCTGTTCCTTTAGGCTTCAACAGCAGACTCTTCACTCTTCTAAAACAAATTCTTTGGTTTTCTGATGCAGACATACCAGCGACTGCAGTGAGCTCACAGGCCTTTTACTTAGGCTGTGACCTGGGACACTCTGGCTTCCGGTATGTAGAGGGTTCTTTTGGAGTCTTCCATCTCTGATGTGGCCAAGTGGCTACTGGGATGCTTCCAGTTCTGACCCTCTGAATCCATCTCATAAAGCCCTCGTATAATCATACATACTGTATATTTTAAATTGAATTTGTTCCTCTGGTGATTCTGACAAACACAAGTAAATAGTGTAGCTGTCTGGAGACAGTCATTTCTGTGAGTTTCTTAACAGTCGAGACTATCTACAGGGTTCGATTCCTCCATCTATTCAGTAGGAGCACTTATACCTGTGCCGTGGAGTTACAGCAGAACAAGTTAGACCAAGAGCCCAGTAGGCTCCTACATATGCATTAGGGGTTCAAGAAGTCTTTGCTGTGATGCATGTGGATCATCATTCCTCTCTGTGGGCCTTGTGCCCAGCCCAGACTTTAAGCCTTCCAGGGTGTGTGGTGATAACCGGCAGAGGCCCTGTGGAGCATGGCAGAGGAAGTGGCTGCCCTTCTGGAGATGGCAAGAGCTCATGCACATGGGCAATGAACAGGTTCCGGCGAGCATTAGGGCTGGCTCTGTGCAAAATGGAGGATGCTGTGCTGTGGACATGCGCTGAGTCTCTGCACATCCCTGCACCTCAGCACCCGCTGCTGCCTTTGTCCGAGACGCTCCCCACTACTCCACCGCTGCCACCCAGGCAGATGCTACTCTCTTTGTTGTCCTGATGTCATTTTCTTTGTTCTTGCTGACTCTTCCCCTCATTGCATATCCCCTTATCTATTATTCTTCTGGACTTTCATGCATACATCACACATTATGGATCATACTTCACCATTCATTCATTCACATATACACAATACATATGTATACGATGGATTGGTGTAGACATATTTGTATTTGTGGGCAGAGACTATATTTTATTCATTCAGCAGCTGCTCCAGTGATGTTACCTATGAGGACAAAGTGGCTAAAATACTTGGTAGTGCATGAGCCTTGAGCTCATTTTTCAGTGCTGGTGTTGGGGTTGTGCCAATGTGCCTGACTGTCACTCCAGGTCCCTGCTGTGACCAGCAGCCCACCTGAGAGTCAGCATGTGACTCTGGAGCAAAGAGAGATCAAACCATTTCGGTCCTCCGTAGGGAGAGTGGCACAGAGCACACACCAGCAGCCTTTCCATGATGTTCGTGTGTGGCTATGTGGTGGCCGGTCCCTACTCAGCCAGAGGACAGCAGGAGCAGACAGACCGACTGTTGTGGTCACGGTGACCTGTGCCCAGTCATCCTTGCAGATCGCCTCTGGGAGCTGAAACTTCCTGCCTTTCTCCCCAGGACTCCTGAGAGCACATGGGAGCCAGCAGCTCTGGCTGAGCCCTCGGGTCCTGGCTGGGAGCGAGGTGAACACAACTGTGATTTTCTGGACCTTGTGGATCTCTAACATTGTGAGTGACCAGCAGGGAGAAGACAGCGTGAGGGCTATGGGGAGAAACTTGCGTTTAAGAATCTGAAGGAGAGATCGGTACTGATAAACAAACACAAGCACCGTTCTAAAACAGAATTTGTATTTTTCTCTCCAGGGTCCCAGAGAATCAGCAAGCAGCCCCTGGAGCTGAGAGTAGCCAGGCAGCCCCTCCTGCCCTCACATCTCCGCTAATGATGAGAGCTGGAAGCCCAGCTCCACACGTGTGATGAGGGGACTGCCACCCCGGAGGTCAAGGATGTGCTTCATCTTTTGGGATTTTCCACAGCAGGTTTATTTTCAGCAAGCAAAGATTTAAAACCTCACAACTCAATACAACTTGTTTGCTTAAAGGAAGTTGCTTCTCAGGACAGAGTCACCTCAGGGATAAAATCGGTGGTCTCTGACCATCGGAGGTAATGGAACTTTTAGGAGTCACGCAGAGCCCTGGTCCCAGCAAATGAGCTTCTGGCAACATCTCTGAAAGATGAAGGCCATTCTGCACCTGAGAGCTCCTCAACTGCTCAGGGCTCATTTTCCAAACTGAGATGAGGTAGGACTTTGCTTCTCCAAGTGAGTTCTGTAATCAGTGGCCTCAAAAGTTCTGTCTCCTTGACAAGGTACCTACTTTGTAATGGGAAGGTCTGGGGACACTGCCCACTCCCTCCAGCCCATGACGGGCACACACCTTTCTCTGGGCCTTTGCACTTGCTGTGCCCTTTAGTTGGCAAGCTCTCCCTTTCCTTCATTTCCAGTTACTTACTCAAAAGTGAGATCCTCACAAGATACTTTCATATCCTCCTTCTCTGTTTTAATTTTCTTTACAATGTCTATCTTTAAGTTCAATGAACAGTTGACTTTCTCCTCTGTCAGTTGGTTTACTCAGTCCCATCTCCACACTCACTGTGGCCAAAAGAAATTAAATATGGCAGATAGTTCACCAGCTCTCAGGCTTCTACAGACACTAACACATTTTTCTGGCTCACATTTCACCAGACATGGCTCCATCTAACCTCCAAGGGCAAAAGGAAATACGTTACTGCCCTTCCCTCAACAAACAACTGGAATACTGCTCAACATTTCCAATTACAGCCTTCAGTGGCTTTCTATGGTTCATGGCATAAAGTCCAAGTTCCTTCCCAGGACTTAAAGATCTCTGTGTGATTGGCACCTGCTTACCCGCTTAAGGCTCATACCTTAGCTTAGAGGCTATTTCTTCCAGAAAGTCCTCCCTGATTGCAGTCTGGATTAAAGATTCTTTAGACTTGCAATTTTATAAACCCAGTACTTCCTGGTACATTTGTATTTATTTAGACTCCATCTCCTCCTACCAAGTTTCCTGATGATCCATCAGTTAGTTGCACAATCAGTTCAGTTGTTTGTAGCCAGTATTTTAAAAGTAGAACACAACAGAACTCTTTTTTTTTTTTTTTTTAGACAAGGTCTTGCTTTGTAGTTCAGGCTAGCCCTCAGCTCAGCTTCAAACACTCACAGCAATCCTCCTGCCTCTGCCTCCTGAGTGCTGCGATTATAGGCATGAGCCACCATGCCCGGTACAGTGGTGTGTAGTGCTGATTGCCAGTGGGCAAGTCTCCACACCCAGTATTGTATGTGGTTACCGGGGATCGAACCCAGCCAGGCCCTTGCACTTGCAAGACAGGCACCAGAAACACTGAGTTAAATCCCCGGCCCTCACAGTAGAACTCTTAACAGTGCACAGTGTAAAGATTAGTATTGTGGTTTAGATCTAAAATGTCCCTCCAAATTCTCAAGTATGTAAAAGGTGATTGGACCATCTATGAGGAACTAGTGGTCAGTGTGCTACTGGGAGGTAGGGCCTGTTAAAAGAGGTGGGCCGCAAGGGCCTGACCTGGTAGTGTGTGTCGCTGGTCCTTCCTCTTCTGCTTCCTGGGCTTGAGCTTTTCCTCCATCAGGCCCCCGCCATCCATTTCCTCCTTGGATCTGGCCAACTATGGACTGAAACCACGAGCCCAGATCAACTTTTCCTTTGAGTCACAGGGGTTGGGTATTATGCCTCAGTGGCAGGAAGATAGTTAAGATGACTGGTAATACTGTGCAAATTTTTGTTCCAGTTATGTGTGTGTGGATGGCTTCTGTGTTCTGGTGTTAACCTATAATGTATATTTCTTTTTTTTTTTTAAGGTTTTTTGAGACAGGGTCTCACTTTGTGGTTCAGGCTGGCCCTGAGCTCAGACTTAAATCACATCAGCAATCCTCCTGCCTGTGCCTCCCGAGTGCTGAGATTACAGGCGTGAGCCACCACACCAGGCACTGTGGTCTGTGGTACTGGTCGCTGCTGGGCGTGAGTCTCCACACCCAGTATAGGTATGTGGTTACCGGGGATCGAACCTGGGTCATTGCGCTTGCAAGACAGGTGCCAGAACCATTGAGCTAAATCCCCGGCCCTATAATGTATATTTCTTAATCTCATTTGTACCTAAATATGTTTGAAGCCACAACCTTGCTGGGATATCAAGTTTTAGAGGCTATTGGATCACATCTATGTCTTTTAACCTGAGCCACCAGTGCCTGGCACTAAGTAGGCCCTCCTGCAACTTAAATTTAACTCCTGAATGAGTCCTCAGCTACTGAGCCTCTAGTTAGAAGAGGGTTGCTTATCTTTCAATCCCATTTCCTTGATGAAAACATGCCATCTTGGACTTCCAGCACCAAGCTCACCCCCCTCCCAGTTCCTGGGCCAGGCTGAATGCATGTGGGTAGCAGTCTACCCATCTTAGCAGTCCTCTAGGCTCAGGCTTGGAAGCTGGAAGGAGTCATTTTTCTTAATCAAGCCCCTCTTCATCTCTTTCTTAAATCTGGGTGCCATCCGTATACCGAGGGGCCAGAGGTTTCCAATTATTCTCCAACAATACGATAATAACAACATTATGGTATTGGTGACTGAACTCAGGGCCTTTTCACTGAGCTCCAGCCCCAGCTTCTTTTTGAAATTTGTATTTTGAGATAGAGTTTTGCTAAGTCACTATTTGGGAAGACCAAGCTCAGATTTGTGATCTCCTGCCTCATCTTCCCAGAGTGCTTAGATTACAGGCATGTAGTACTGTATCCAGATCCTCCCCTGCAATTAATACTAGAAGTTAGAAAAGCATCAATTTCAAATTCCACTTCTTTACTTGCTGCTTAGGTGACTATGGGCAGCAAGACTCTCAGAGCCTCAGTGTCTCTATAAAACAGACTCAAGATTATCTTCCTTGTGAAGCTGATGAAAGGAACAGAGAGAAGGTTTATTATCTTTGTCTGGCAATATGGGAACATAATAAATCATGAGTATTTATCACTGTTATTATTATTCCAGCTGACTTTTAAAAGTACTTGAGACCTCTCTGTTAGGAAGGCACTTTTTTGCTGTGAAGCACCGTTTACTACCAACTGCTCTAGTTCCCCTGGGAGGACTAAATATCGGAGGCTACTATCAATATATTTGTATGAGCATCTTTTTTCAGTATAGGATCAGCTGATACTTGACTTTAATAGAAAAGAAGAATGAAAAATGGAAATAGAGCTGGAAAAAGAGTAAGGGGTGAAGGAGAAGGTGCATGGCTGGAGGAGCTGGAGTTAGCTAGAATTTTTTTTTCCCACAGTAGTAGAGGGTTGAAGCCAGAGCCTTGTACAGGCCAGGCAAGTGTTCTACCATGGAGCAACATTCTCTCCAAAAGACTATTTTCTGATCTGCAGGATGAGTATAAACATAATCTTTGTTTCATACTGTTAAGATGACAAATAGATGAGTAAATAAAGAGCTCCTCAGAAATCTATAAAAATATTTGTCCATCTTGTGGAAGGTAACACAAAATAAGAGCAAATTTGTGATTACTTGGGGTATTACAAGAACATGAGTACAATACTATTTAAAAAAAAAAACAAGTTTGCAGTACTAGGGACTGAACTCAGGAGCACTCTATCACTGAGCTACATCCTTAGCTCTTTTGGGGGAGTGAGAGAAAGGATCTCACTAAGTGGACTAGGTTGGCTTCCTCTTGTCTCAGCCTCCTGAATAGGTAGGATTATAGGCATGCACTATGTATTGGCTGGCTATTACACTGTTTTAAGTATGAACATTGTGGTATTATTGTTGATGCAAAATAACTATTTTTATAACAGTAAAATAATAGGATTGAACTATTATAATTTATATAATCCAATATGATTACTTACTAGTACATTCATGTATTATAAATAAAATTTAAATACATTACTATTATATTCTAATAAATAATGAATATTATTATTTCTAAAGTTTTAAAATGTAGAATCTGAGTTATTCACATCCTGAGACATATTGAGAGAGATATGCTTTGTTCAGATGTCTGGTCAAACAAAGATGTATTATTTAGAGAGCATTTGGACCATAATCTTCTCCATTTAAAACCTCCCAAAGCATCTTATTTTTATTTCTGTTTCCTCATATTACTAGGACATTATTTTTATGTTGGGCATTAGTTATTGCTTATGCTTGAAAGTGACGTCTGTTGTCCCTACAGACAGTTTGGTTTTTATCAACTGCGGGAGGCTGTATGGGGTTTCTTAGAACTGGGACATAAGAGATGATATTAGGAAAAGGATTAGGAGGGAGCAAAAGGGAAAGAGAGTTCCCCCTGGAATGTGACCACTTTCCTGGCCTCCCCCACTCCCAAGTTGGGTCTTTGATCCAGCTGGTCCATGGAGTCCAGAATTACTCTCTCAGTGCCAGGGAGGGGGGACCTCAGCTCTACGGCTGGCTGCTCTCCTTCCTCCGGGAAGGCGCCTGAGGGCAGCTGCATCAGATCCACCCCTTTACCTCCGTTATTCACTGAGTTAAATTTGCTATTATGTTTTGATTTTGCCACCATGATGGGTAGAATAAGTGTCAGACACTCCTGCCACTTTTGTGACTCTAGCCACCTTTCGGAGCTGCAGTTGACTTCCTTTACAGTGTGACCAGAAATTAGTGCGATGATCCATAAATCATTTTACCTGGAACCTGGAACGAAGTAGGCACTCAAGGGAGGTGGGCTCCTGTTCTTAACTATTATTAGACTTCACTATTCCAGCCTGGCCCTGAGAATCATGTAATTAGATGAATCCAACTACTCTCCCCCTCCTGCTTCAGACACGTTTAATCACTTGGTCCAACATCTCAATTACACAATGTTTGTGGGAA
>PVIR01018925.1:0-32676 GCA_004026965.1 Petromus typicus | reverse complement strand
TTGGTACATTAAATATACACATCATGATTGCACTCCATAATGGGGATTTGTACCAGTATAAGACACAACTTAATTCTCATTTTTTCCCATAGCCCCACCCACCCTACCACCCCCCCATATATATAAAATTTGTTTCCTTACTTTTTTGTTACAATCTCAACATGCTGACAAATTTTAATTCATGAATTTCCATGGAGAACAGGATTTTGGGAGTGGACTTAATTCAATTTAATGGCCTGGTCAATTTTTTTCCATTAAGTTTATTGGTGTATTTTAGGTATATGTTATGATCACATTCATTGTTGTGAATTTGCACCTGTACATGATATATCTTGGTTCTTGTTTTTCCCCCAATCTTTTTCCTTCCCTTCAACCTTCTACCTCTCTCAATCTACAAAACCTTTGGTTTTGTTTTTCCTTCTTTTTTCACATTTTTTGCTTTCCCTTCTTTCGTCCACCCTCTTCTTACTTCCCTTTATTTTGGACTTTTCTTTTTATTTTATATTTTCTGTTATAATCCTGGTCCTCATTTAGACATGCAGTTTCTCACACCAGGAAAATGATTCTGTATTTACACATCTTATTCATTTCACTTAACAGTATGTCTCAGTCCTTTGAGTTATAATATGCATTTTAGTCATTTTTTAAAACCTAATTTCTTTATGTAATTAGAATTATTTTTCAGGAAAAATTCTTCATGCACAAAATTTACAATAGGAATGATTCATCAATCACTTCTATACAATTTTAGCCATCTGAATTTACTTTCATGAAAATTATTTTGATTAAAAGTGATTCGTTCAGACATTCTAGATAAAACTGGGCCTATCAGATGAGATGCTTCCATTAATTTTTAGTCAGTCATACATTTTCTCATAATGAGATTTTTGCCATTGGCAGTTTCACTTTGCAATGACTGTTTCTACTGTGTTTAATTTTCCTGAGTTAGTCCTTGCGGTAGGGGAAGTCGTTAACATGATGGGGTTCTTCAGTTCATTCTTTTAATTTAACTGGGTGAAGTCTTACCTGTGCTCAGTTTAACTACTTTGATTATTTTTCTTACAATATGTATGTATTTATTGGAACATAAACCTAAGTGAATCAAAGGTTTGTAAGGTGAAGTGGAAAGATGGGGCTAAAGTGCCCATGTCCTATTTCTCTCTAAGTACCTCTTTAACACTATAATGGAGAGGTGGAGAGAGCATTTCTCACAGAAGCTTCATAGCAATTACAACTCTGTGAATTTATATTTAATTATCTCCAAAGGTAGAACTAGGGCCAGTATGACCCAGGAGGCAATTTCGTCTCAAAATAAAAGAAATGACTAGCAGCAACCAAAACGGTTCCCCTTGGAAGGGAGCTGGTGAGCATCTCCATAGGATTCAGGAAAAATGTGGACGCAAACCTGTTAGAGATTCCATCAGATTGTCTAATATTTCATTCAAAAATCCATATCAAACATTTTTAATGCATTTCTATTCATTCCAAATTATGGTTTAAGGGCAGATGTGGGTTTCCTCTCCTCTTAGCCTTCATCTTTCTAAACTGCAGAGAACTAATTGCTTTAATCATCTTTCTAAATTGTCCAGAACTAATTGGTTTAATTTATTCTGTTTTTAGGTCTTTCATGAGAAGTTCACACTTCCTTTCTTACTCTATGGTATCTTGCCCCAGTCCAAAAGATTAGGACTTCTCCTTTCTTCTCCAGAAGATGCCCTTCCATCTGTCCTGATGACACATGCTCATTTTGTTCTTTTGTTCTTGTTCTGCAGATTTCCTCAGCCTTTGGTGGCCCTCAGAAACCTGCTCTGACTCTTTGAGGTGGCTGGCTTCTCCCAAAGTGTCATTCATGTGCCTCACAAGTGGTGATGGCTTATCTGGATGACTGAATTTTTAAAATTTGATTGTTTAGAGTGGGGATATGCAGATAAGCCAAAGTAACATACTTAGTCTAGATTACATGAAGAGTCTTGTGGGTTCAAATGACACACAGTGTGTAATTTTTTTCCTGGGAATTATGCTTGAAGAGAGATCAAAACAAACCATTGTAAACAAGTAAAATTATTAAAGGTTTCGAGCTAGCCATGTCTTCCATAAGTGTGACTGATTAACCTTGCTATAGACAGAAAATCAAGATCCACATGGACTTCTGTTATCAGGGAAGATTTGACAGAAGAAAGAAAGTGATTAATTATTTAGGAGACTTTGAAATTTATGCTGTCTAGATAAATATTGTTTAGGATACCCTGCCAGAAGTTTGATTTAAAAATTGTCTATGATTTGTAACAGGGTGTTGACACTTAAGTTTTCAGCAGATCTTTGGAGTATAAAGCAATAATGAGTATTAAAATATTCTCATTTTATAAGAAAAATGTTGAAAATATAGATTGTAAGAGGAAAAGTGAGAAACTGTGTAGCTAAATTTCTGATCTCTGGAGAGTGTGGCTGAAGCATGCATGTCTCAGGAAGTCCAAAGTACAAAAGTGGAAAGAAATTCCAGGCAGCATGGCATTCATTTTTCCCTATTGCAAATCATCACTGAGCACTCTGCAATGTGTCAGATGTTATAGTAACTGCTGTTGAGGCAGAAGTGGATGGGGTGGATGCAGTGGGGCTTTTCATGATCCCAAGTGGAGGCAACATTCATATTCTTTCTCCAGATTTCCATCTCCTCTTTATAATATCCATATTATCTCTATCTCACTCCTACATGTGGAGCATTGCTGTTTTGAAAGAGCAAGTACAATGGCAGAGTAAAATGGAGTGGATCTGGAGATCACTAAATATCTGTGCATCCCCGAAGACTCCACGGTCTTCTCCAGTGACGAGGGAATCCTGGACAGTGCCCTCCCCCGTCCCCTGGGTTTTCTCCGTGTTTCCACACAGCAGGGGTGATTCCCAGGCAGGCCTTGCCATTGACAATCATGGCTTAATAATGCTCCCTTTCATTGAACCCAAGACCCCTCACTTTGAAAAATGGATCTGAAAATTCATGTAGGGGATTCCTCTTATATTATATGTGTATTTTCCCTTGAAGGTGGTAACATATGGCAAAATAATTATAGCAAGTTTTTCTTCTGTCCTTGCCATATTTAACTTCTTTTCACATGGAATATTCATTTTTTAAAATCGATGGCCCAAACTCAGTTTTCCTTTTATGTGAGTAATTCTTTGTTGGGTTTCCAAGTGTGGCAGAATATAGGCTTAGCTAACCAGCCTCACCCAGTGGATACATCACAGCCAGCTCTTGATCCAGGCTTCTCAGTTTGGTGATTGTGTTGATGAAGAAGTTACTGAATATAAGGGTCCATTTCAGGTTTATTCTTCTGAATTACAGTTTTTGTGTCTGTTACACTTACCACTTGCCTCTTCTCCTTTCTCCTCTTCTCTTATCCCTCTTTCTTTTTCTTCTCTATCTTAACCTTCTTCTTTCATATTTTCTTTCTCTTCTGCCCAGTTTTCTTTTATTGCATTTCTCTTTTTTCTTTTCCTCCTGCTCTCTGTCTGCTAACACCCATGACAGGCAGTCGTTCCAACCTTGCTAATGATTTTTTAAAGCCTATAACCAGGACAAACAACATGAATTCCCTGCTTTTTTCTAACAGTCTGTATTTGGGTCAACTCTCCCTAAGAGCTATGATGTTTGATCCATTTTTATAAGGAGATTGGGCCCAGAAGATAAGAGTTTCACACCGTCCCTCCTAATTTAGCTCTAGTTCTGTTTCCATCAAATTGTGGAGTCATTTTCTTACCACTCTAAAGGAATCGATATTCTCGGACTCTGCACCTCTTGCCTCCTCTCCAGGCTGCTTCTCTGCCTTCTTGGCTGTGTTCCTCACTCCACTGAGCACCAGTTTCCATGGGAGCACAACCTACTGTCTGCAGTGGAAAAAATACTTCTTGGGGCTCAGCCTCCATCACAAGTCATACAATGCCAGAAACTTCACATTTTTTCCTTTAATTCCTTTAAACTTAATTTTTTCCCTTTAATTCTAACAGCCCCATCATGAGATGTGTCTTGTTTTCTTCTTCTACCTTGGGAGAACTGGAATTCATAGAGTTTAAGACATGTCACTAATACTCCTGGGACTTTAGAAAGGCTCTGTAGACACCAAAGAAACCGTTCCTTTTTATTTATTATTTATTTATGTAAGTTACCTATTTCTAAACAAACTTGTGCTCAACAAGTTTGTGTTCTACTCCAAGAGAATGTTGTTTTTTTTTTTTTTTTTTTTACTCATATAGTATGTTTGCTCGTTTTTGAGACTGGGTCTCATTATGTTCCCCAACCTGGTCTTGAACTCCTGGATTTAACTGAGCTTCTGCATCCATTTCCCAGGTAGCTGGGGAACCATCCACAGCAGGTTTCTCCTTCGGTTTGCTGATATGTACTATAGCATTTCGCACAGAAGAGGCATCGACATATCTGGTTGACTATTTCTGTGTCTTCCAATATTCCAAGTCTCAAAATTGGTGCCATCTCTAAACATTGATTAATTGATTAATTTCTTTGTTAACCTTTAAATATTCAAAAATATCATTTATTTTTAAGGTACATGTGCTTAATAGGCATAAAAATGAGCACATTTTATTATTAGTCTCCCAAATATTAATCTTTATCATTTTTCCTCAGGTTTGGATTATGTCTTCAAATATTATATCCCCATATTTATCTTCTCCTGTTCTTTATGGTTAATTTTAATCTTGTGTTTTAAAAATCAATATTATTGTTAGATATTTCAGAGTGAGGGTTTTGTCCTTTTTTCAGAATCTCAAGTGGCCAACCATTGCCAATATTATTTGGGATGTAGGCTCCTTCTCACTTTGTTTGCTTGTCCTAGTTGTAGATGGTAGTAAAAGAAGTTAAAGAAATAAAGGTAGAAGGTTTCTAGGCATCAGGCTCTGAACATGACTACTTCACACACTAGCTGTGTGGAGAGTTAGAAAAGTAAGCAAGAAATGGCATAGCTGGATGGGCCTATAGATCGGTGCATGGGCAGGAAGTGGGAACACTAAGTCTGTTCTTGGCATCTGCACATAACCTGGAGTGGCTATGGCTACTCTCAAGAGAAAAAATACATGACTTTATGTCTCCAACCCTTGACTGTCAGATGGAGAGCCTCTCTTTCCTTGTTATGACTATTCAAGATGTCAGGAAGAGTCTAGAGTTTTCTTTGCAGTGCGCACTAACTTCAAATGCTTTGTCTATACCCATGGAAGACTTCCTCCAAAATCTGAGGAAAGCTCAAATTTCCGTTACCTTGCAGACAGCCATGAATTAATTTATATTTACCTTGTTTTTGTTGGAGAAAGGAATGGAAAAGCAGCAGTCATTGCTGGTCCTTTGGGCACAGAAACACAGATACTTACAGTCCTGGATCTTCTTGTCAGTGTTAGACAGTCTACTGCCTTTTGCTATTGCCCAACTGTCTCAACTTGTTTGCATTTGTCATATGACACTGCCTTATGGTTGGTAGGAGGATGGTCAGTACTCTTTTATAGTGGATAAACAAAGACATGCCTACAAATAATGAAACCCACCATATAGAAGTCCAGGATAGAAGGACAAATAGATTTTGGAGATGCAAGTTCAGGAATTTGAAGTAGGTGTGAGATTCAGGACAGTCACTTTTATACTTTCCTTTTCAGACCTCGGACTATGCCATTTGTTTTATGTTGTTATGTTTTTCTGGCTTACTACATTCAACTCAATGGCCTTCACTCATTTTTGCTTGAGCTTTGGTGAATTTTTTTTTTCTGCTATTTCTTGCTCTATGAGCCTGGGTTAAAAAGCATCCCTCTGTTTTCTTTTGAGGCCCTGCTTCCATCTCTAGGATGCTAGTTGTTAAGTGTTTACTTAACTGTACTCCCTCTGCTATCTCCTGGGTATGAGTTCCCCTCAGGGCAGCTGCTTGAATGAGGACTAAGGTTCCTGCAGCACCTTCCACTTGGCAGACTTTGGGGCAGATGTGTCCTACCATCTACCTTCATAAATCTCTACATCTGGGCCTGCAAGGTGGATTGTATTATATTTATTTTATGGATGGGTAAATGGTGGCTTAGGGATATTACATAGGTTGCCCAAGGCCATTTATTAAGTGGGAGAGCTGGGATTTGAAGCCAGTTTTCTCTGACATCCCAGCCCCTGCTTTTCCCATACTGTTGCCCTTCAGACCCTCTAGTAGAGTTTGTGGCCAGGACTGACTCCTCCATTCACTATTGGCTCAATTAATGCTGCTGCCTTCATTTCACTTCGCTGACCTCCTATCAGGGACACCTCCAGCCGCAGCCAAACTTGTCAGCTTCTCCTTCCATCCTATTTCTGTGTCTAGGTCTCTCCTGCTGACTGGAAGATTTGCAACTCAAGTGACAGAGAGTGACTGATATCATCCCCACTCATTTTACCGTCAGGGGTTGGGCCTGTCAGCAGTCAGTGAATAATATGTCAGCAATCGGCACTGATCATAAATCGTCCCCCATTAGCTGTGGCGGTCGAATTCACCTCCCTAGGTCTTAGAGTATCCAATGGGCTACTTTATATTATTATCCTTAAAAAAATAAAGGAGAGAGACAGAATCTTGCCATTTGGTCATTTGATTTTTCACTTAAACGGAAGGCTGATTCCTTAGGGATTTACATTTCCATATTCTAAAAGGAAAATGTAGAGAACATTTCTTATAATGGAAAACATTTCCTTCTGGGTTTATTGTGAATCGACAGTTAGCAGATTAGAAAAGCAATCAGCAGCTTTCTCATCTTCTCTCTAAATATCCACTAAATTCCTTTATTACAGATGCTTTCCAACACTGAAGACTGAGGTGGTTCATTACAAGGATGTTCACTCAAATTCACTCTTGATTCTACAAATTTATTCCTGATTCTACCAATCAGCACCACTTTTTCTTAGGCCAAGAATACAGAGTTGCAGCCTTGTACCACATGCTTTAAGGAACGTGTGAGTTACAAACCCACGCAAACATCATACATTTGTTGGAAGTGCTTGATGACTTCTACTTTTATGGTCTGGGACTCCATGTTGGTGTAAACTGACCCATAACTCTGAACATCAGCTCTCACCGTTAATACCACTCAAGTCCCAGGGAGCGCCTTCTCCAACTCACTTTCACTTTTTAAAACACTTAAACCTGTGTCTGAGTGTCATGAGGGCTCACAAACTGATTTACTGCAGAGGAATATGGGGAGGATTTGAGCAGATAAATCAGGGATGGAAAATAAATAACACCTGGAGTCCTTTCTTTCATATGGCATGTGATGGGTTAAGGGAGCATTTCTTGTTGCTCTTCATTATGAACTTCGAGGTTCTGGGTGTAGGTGGTCACAAGAAACATCTTGACAGAGAAGCTTTAGCCATACTCAACAATGTGTACTATTTCCAAATTTGGATACATGTAATTTAGCTAGATGTGATATGCACAAAGAGTAATAATGATTCTTTACAGAGATGATTGCAGCGACATTGAAAGCTAGTAGAGAATAAGCTTTTATTTTTATGAAGATTTTTAATATTATATTTTCAAAATTTTCTATAGCATAGCTTATAAAAACAATGGCTTCACAATTTTAATTTACTAATTCTAATTCATATTTTAATTTTTAATTATTTTAGAATTGTCATCTTTCAAAGTGCACAATTACACTCTTTGAATTTTTATGTGATAGTAGTTTACCTTTTATCAAAATATATTTAGTACTTACTAGTTAAATACTTTGAAAACAGTTGCATTTTCAAGACATTGTACATGATTATGTTCAGTAGAATCTAAATTATGTGAAAATATTGTTAACAATGTATTGACTTTATTACAATGAGGGCCAAAAATATATTTTGTGGAATATATAACTTGTGAATTATGAATCTAGTGTTTTAAACATGACAGGCCCATTAAAAGAATATCCAGACCTGAGATAGCAGTTTTTAAAAATTATTAAATTTAATCATCGTTTATCTCTCCTCACGACTTTTAATCATAAAAGAGCATCATTTCAGAGTTTGTTGTTTGAAGACATAGTTTGCCAAGGCAGGAGTCTGGGGCATATTTAACTGTCGCCTGATTTATCAGTTGTAAATATTCAGGCGTGAAGAGAAGGCCTCCAGTTGTACTCTTGCCCCGGGCCCTGCAAACTGTGGAACCGTATGACAGGAGACGAACGTGTGTAGGGCTGCTGTGCTCATTTAGAAGCTGATGCTCATGACCTCAGGGCCCAGGTGAAATGGATAATGCATGTCCTGAAGCTTTGTGAGCTACATAGCATCACTCCAATAAGTAAGTTTTTATAATTTCACATCACTGTCTAAAATCACTTAAACATTGAATGAAAATCTATGTTCACATCACTTAGGATAGCAGATCCTCAAAGTGCAATGAGACTTACAGTGCATACAGACCACTTTCATGTTCTTGGCCCCATTCTGCTGGAGACAGCCATATTATTCTTTGATAGCTCGATTTTTATAGAGTAGCAGTGCTTCCCTTTTTCTGTCTTTGTAATTGGTCCTCCTAAGAGGCATCATAACTTCTACCTTTTTCTTTAGGTTTCTCCCCTTGCTCACCTTTAAAATTGAGGTAATCCTCAAAGACATAATAAGTTGCAATTTAAAGACACTTTCATCTCTCAGCAGCCTAATTTGTTAAAAACAACCAGAACGACAACAACAAACACTCTGGAGAGCACCATATTTTTGTTCTTTGACCCTAAATCCCCCCCACCACTAAATACGAGTCTGAGGGCTCTTCTAACATGTCATTTCCAGGCCAGTGTGACCACTTTTTCATGCATGTTAGATTATTCCTAAATCATTAGTTTGTTTTTCTCACTGGTCACCATTAAGCCTGGAGTAACAATTTCCCTCTTTGCTTCCTCTGCCAACTGTGTTCATCAGTAAGATGAACTCAAGGTGTGTCAGCCACTGTTCCTTTAACATAATCAGATCAATTCTTCTGTTGATAAAAATTGTGCATATGGAAGTAGCCTGTGTGTGGGAATTACTGACATGATGCATTAATTTTCATTTTGCATAGGCTCATGCTCACCCCAATCTAGCAGCTGTCCTGAGCAAAGAGAATTGAATGTGATAAGAGCAAACGATAGGAGCCTCATGATGAATTAGGAAGATTTGCATATATTTGTTTTAATAAAATCCCTGCCCAAATCTTGAAACGTTGTTTTGGTTTTTTTCCTTCCGATGGGATATAGTATCCGAAGACCCACACGGAATAAAGAAGAGTACAATTTTATTATAAAGCTGACAGTTTGTGTATATAACATTAACTGTGTGGGGGAGCCTGGCAGCAGGTTAGAGTGAAGATATGGAGGCTCACACCCTCCTCCTACTGCCTCCCCTCCGTGTTATCAAGTGATGGATCATTTGAAGTCAAAAGTAAACCCTATTGAGTCTCTATATCCAACTTAGGATTCTGCCAAAATTAATTATACCTTCTGCTACTTTGCAGAAGATTGTCACCAATAAATTCTAATAAACAGGAGTACAAAGATTTTATTCATGCATTCCACAGAAATTAGAACATAGTAGTGTTATTTAGAAATGCAGATGTTATATTATTGTGTTGTTTATATGAAAATAGATATGACACAGAGAGGTATATCAAATGAGCAGAAGAGAGTTCTGAGCTGGACTACTGTTGAGATTGTGCATATTTATTTATAATGTAGAATTCACTCTATGGAACTTCTTTTTAAGAAGGGTTACTTATTTTTGGAATCCTTATTACTATTATTTTAATGTTTAGATGTGCCAATACCACCCTGGTACAATATTTATGAGAACCTTCTTAAAACTGAACCTCAATTGGTTTCATCTCCAGTATTGCAAGACATGATGCTAATGCCAGGTCACCAAATGAGCAGGGCAGACAATGATGTGGTGCTGCCGGTTGGCTGCTGGAGATCTGGTCTGCTGTGCATGGTCTGAAAATGGTAATTACACTGTGACTCTGATTTGTTGTTTCTGACATAACTTTGTTTTATCATTAGATCACCTCATTTTCTATTATGCTTGCTCTGTCAAGACCATACCCTGGTACCTGCATTTTTTTTCTTTTATCTACTCAATAGCAATATGCCAAAAAAGATTTATGTTAAGCAACTGATAAAGAATGAAAGTAGGTAGTTCGATGACCTGAATTTATACACGTTGCACATAGCTTGCATGCACGCATATGTGCCCCCTATCTTCTGTGATTTTCTTGAGGTGTGTGAAGCTCCTGCTTGAAATAGTCATGGTATTGTAGTCAAAGTGAGTTGAGGAGCCTCTTGAATTATCAATCTCCTTACTTCTTCTACAATGTAGCCTTTCTTACCATCCTCATTCTCTGGTCATCTCTGTATAAAAGCTGAAGCAAAAGGGCAGAGTTTTGCTGCATTTGTTTTATTGTTTAGTGCCAGCAAAACCTACAAGTTCTAATATTGTTCTCACAAACATATTTTAGCAGTAGGTGATTTTTCAAATATAGAATCTGTAAATAATGAGAATTCATTGAAAATAAGTTTTACATTTGTTTGGATGCTCTAAAACCTGAATGGGATTCCTTGCCAGAAACAATTACTCAGTAAAGACTTATTGAGTGGATGAATCAACAGCCCCAGGAACAAAGAGCAGGATCTGGATTCATGTCTCCTTCTTTTGCTTTGCACCTTGTAGTGTGTTGGAAGGCACACAATTAAGATGTTGAGAGAATGAAATCAAGACAGATGGTCTGGATTCAAGTCTACCTCTAGGACATTGAACCTCAGTTCATATCTTTCTAAATAAGAGGTAATAATAGTGCTCAATTTAGGGATTTAGCACAAGAATTAAATGAATTAATATTGGGTAGAACTTGGGAAATCCACAGCACATAGAGTTATTCAGATCTTTAATTAAAACTGCAATGACAGCAGAAAAACAACATCACACTCTGCATATCCAGGATTTCAATAAACTAGTTTTAATGTCTTTTTGAAAAATAACATAAGTTTTTTTTTTTTACTTTGGTATACTTATTATGGGTAAAACCTCCACACTGTCATCCTCATAAAGACAGTAGGAAATTGCAGTGAAAGTTGTATTGAGAAGCATGGACCTCAAGAAAGGCAAATATTGGTATGATTTTTTTTTTCTATGCAAGTCTGACAGGAGGTGGTCTCCTGGGTCAGTCTTAGCCCCAGTCTGAAGCGTGTACTTTGAGGTTCACACAGTACACAGACAGGTAGCAATTTTGTTGTGACTCTGTCACACTTAATGTCTTTGAATGAGCTGACAGAGCTCACTGCTGCACTGCCAGGAAATAATCGTTCAAGGTAGAACTGTATACATTTCTTCTCTTTTCCACCAACCAACAGGTTGTAACTTAAGATAGAAATGAGGCCCCTGAATTCAGGCTGGAAATGGGGGTGGGGGAAGTAGGAAATGATAGGTTGTCAGCTTCCTTGAAAAGGTACAAGGCACCAGAACTGAAAATAAAGACTTTATTGCCTTGCAAAGAAAGCTTGGTAGCATTCAGATATTGCCTACATCTGCTTTAATGATTCCATTTAAGCTGTCATTTTCTGCATTTACCTTGCAGCATTCAAAAGCAACTGTACTTACGTATTCACAGCCAACGCACTGCCAGCATCACAAAAAGGGAGAAAAAAAGATGAAGAAAATGGTATACGATGTATTTAAAAAAAAAAAAAACAAAAAAAACAAAAAAAACCAACCAGTTTCCTTGTAGAAAATTAGCAGTAATTTTGAGGCCACTCTTAAAGGGAAATAAAGTTTCTTTGGTGATAAAAAAAATGCTGACACTGAACAAAAGAGAACAGGAGACACACAGAGAAAAGGGAGAGAGGGGAGAGGAGTGAAGGAAGGAGGAGGGGAAGGATGGAAAAGAAGAATGGAAAGGACAGAGAAGGAGAAAGAGGAATACTAAGAAGGAGACACTTCTAGAGCTAGCTGCAGTGGTGCACACCTGTCATCCCAGCACTTGGGAGGCTGAGACAGGAAGTTGGTTATGAGTTCAAGGGTGGTCCAGGCTTCATAGTGGGTTCAAGGCCGGCCTGAAACACACAGCAAGACTCTGTCTCAAAGAACTAAAAATAAAAATAAATGAAAAAAGAACCCCTGGGTTCTTGTCTTTTCTTTTTCCATTCTTCTGCTAGTTGCTGAAACACCTGCCAAGCACTACAGTGCTGACTACATGAAAGTGGCTCATGAAGTCATCTTGCTTTTATTCCCAGTACAATCAGTCCTGATGAGCAAAAAGAGAAAAGGGATTCTGTGCTTTCCTGACCATTCACTTGACCTCTTCTAGCCTGTAGATAACAGAGGTGGTGCTTCCATGGAGCATGAGGAGTACTGCAAGAAATTTTAGCAGCTCTGGAAAGTCTCTTAGTGACTTACAGTCTGGAAATGCTAACCACTTTAAATATGGTCATTTTGTGATAGTCGGTCAAACAATCTGAATCAAATGGAACAATTGCTTTCCTAAACAAAGTTTCAGTCTCAGGCTCAGTGCCATCTCCACTGCCTCAACATCTAGAGCCTGAGTGCTTCTTTTCCTTACAGTTTTTGTGGCTCTGGCTCATCTGACTCTAGATTTGCCCCTTGAGTGCTCTTCTGGTCTGGAACTCAGAAGTCCCTAAAGCACATGTGCTGAGTGCTTGGTTGCCAGGTAATGGGGTTCTGGAACATAATCGAATCACAAGAAATCTAAGTCCCTTTGAAGCTTAACACACTGATGGCTTCATAATTTGGTGCATTAATGAGAAGCAAAGGAATTAGCAGGAAGAGCGTTGTGGAAGGGAATGGCTTATGGGGTTTGCCCTTGAGGACTGTATTTAATCCACAGCCCTTCATCACTTTTTCCCTGCTTCCCAGTTGCCAGGAAGTGAGTAGCTTTGTTCCACTCTATCTTCCCACCATGACGCTTTGCCTCCCCTGAGACCTAAAGCAATGGAATGGGCTGAAATCTCAGGCACCATGAGACAAACTGAATCTCTCCTCCTGTAAGATGATTTTCTCAAATGACAAAATCCTAACACTACTGTTAATTTAGAGCCTTTGGTTTGCGTGTTTCTCTGTGTTCTTCTTACGCTTCGGCACAAGTCACTTTTCGGCCTCATATTACCATCTCCACTGAAAGGAGGAGTAGTTTATTTGGCTTACAGTTCCCCTGGGTTCAGTGCATTTTGACTGTTTCCAAGGCAGAAATGTTATGCAGAAGGACAAGGTAGTGGGAAAAAAAAAAAAAAAAGTAATGTTCACACCATAGCAGGCAGGAAGTGGGAAGATGAAAAGGAGGAGTTGGGGCCAAGCACCTTTCTAAGTCATGCAACTCCACCTCATGTATTTGGGACCCACCTCTCAACAGTATATTCATCTCTGAATTCATCGATGGACAACAACTTGATCATCTTCCCAAAAAGTATATCTCTCAATATGTGAAATTTAGGATGATGTTTAAAAACATCTCAACCATAATAGCTTCAAACTAAAGTTTAATTTTGTACATGAAATTTTGAGTTATCCTTGGGGTTGCTGAAGCTCTTCGTACAGCAGGTTGCAGAGAACAGCCATGTGAAAGAACAGCTGTGTGCTGGTTTTTTAACAAAAGTGAATTCCATATGGTTGTGGTGGCACAGAACAATAATTTAATCAAAATTAAAGTACAGTAGGGTTGTGTGTTGGGACCAAAGCTCAGTGTGAAGGCCCAAGGTACCATCCCTGGTACCACAAAGGTGGACTCCAAACCTCTAGTCCACAGGACTACATCTGTTTACTTATTTGAGCTCTTTCTTTTGGTAATTTGGTATATCAAGGGACTGTATCTACTTTAAGCTTCCACATGGTTTCAAATTCATTTGTGCTCCTGTGATGGTTGGGACCTTATATGAGTATCCCAAAGGATTCAAGTGTTAAAATTTAATCCCTATTGTGTCTAAGAGGGTGAAAACTTAATATGACTGTGATTTAGACATGAGACTTTTGGGAAATGATTAGGATTAATTAAAGGCTTTAGAATGGAGCCTCTCTGACTGAATCCTGGTGGATGAAAAGAACAGAGAGAAGTATCAAGAAAGGAATATGGACACATAAAGTTCCTATCTCCTATGGTGTGGTAGATGCTCTTTTCTGCCTTCAAACTTAGCCAGTCAAAAGACCACCAGACGATGTAGATCTTCAACCTTTAACCTTAACTGTGAGCTAATCTAAATGGTCTTATTTTTTCCTGTAATTTACCCAGCCTGTGGTAGTGTGTTATTTGCAATGGAAAACAAACTGATGGTTAGCAAGGCAAATAAGCTTGAACCAGCAATTCATAAAACCATGAGAACTTGGTTAGGAGAGAATACTGGCTTAGGGTTAAGCAGACTTTGTCCACCTGCCTGTGATTCTCTACTGTAGCCCCCTTTAAGGGAGTAATGTGGAAGCTGTCCTTATGAGACCATGAAATATCCCTGCTTATACAAGGTGGGACTTTGTAAGTCTCGTTTTAATAAATGAACACATGAATGAATCAATCAACAAACTCAGCATTCTCGAGCAATTTACTTGGCCCCCGTTAGATCTCCTGTCATCATGGGGATAATGCTTCCAGCCTGAATGCATTCCTTCAAGTTATTTCTCATAGAAGTTTGTGTAATGATATAGTTTAAGACATTAGCATTCTATGTAAAATTCATTAGAAAATTTTATAAGTTACTTCCTAGAGCTCATTCACAGAGTGGGGGCTTTATGCCTCAATCATGAAAATAAGTTGAAATGGAATTGATAGTTCTCTGAGTCTGTTCATCTAAACATACAATTTACCAGGTTTATGCTCATCTTAAGAGAAACCCTTTACAATCCTTTCTTTTTGGAGTAATAAATATGTTAAAAGAGAAGAAAATTAGGGCTTCTAGAAGAGCTGATAAGGCCAGACACAGAAACATAGCAAGAAAATGTCTATTTCCATTACTGCAGTGAGATTTTATATCTCTTAAGGTGAGGGAACTCTGGGAAGCATGAACCATGATTTAGTTACACATTTTAGTTGTGTTTTGCCCTTGATAGAAGATCTGAGATCTGCCAGCTTCCTTTGCATTCAAGGGCCACAGTGTGGAATATGATAAGTATTCAATAGTTACTTTTTTAATAAATGAAAGAGGGAACACAAAGAAAGTTGTGACCGAACAGCAGACCAGGTGAGCAGAAGACTCTGAGAGGGCATGGAAAATATTTTCTCTCTCTTGCCCTCCATCTCCCTTTTCACATGGAGTGTGGAGAGCAGGAAGCAGAAGAGGGTAGGTAAGCTTTGAGTTGATGCTCAGTAGCATCTCCAGGCCCAGGCTCTGATTCCTTCTATGTGGAATTCTGAAGGTTGACAGAATCCCTCATGCTATGCCCACTTTCTCACTTTGCATCAGCTTGGCTGGCCAATTGGAGCAAATCAGAATGTGTAATTTTCATGTTACTGTTAATGATTGAGTGCAGGTTATTTGTCTTTCATCAATGTTTAGCTTTGTCAGGAAACCAATTCAGATTCCTAGGATCTTGTGACTAATAGAGCTTGAGCCAAGATTTTCCAAATATACTAATCAGTCAGTAATTGAAAAGAGAAAAATACATATGTCCTTCAGGAGTAAAATAAATTTTAAACCTTTAAAAAATGACCAAGGCCAAAGATTTAGCTTAATGGTTCTGGAGCCTACCTTTCAAGCACAAAGTCCCTAGTTTGATCCCTAAGAACCACGTACAACAATGTTGGGTGTGGTGACTCATGCCTACCTGTAATCCCAGCACTTGGGAAGCAAAGGCAAAAGTATTGCTGTGAGTTTGAGGCTAGCCTGAGTTAAATAGTGAGCTCAGGGTAAACCTGAACTACAAAGCAAGACCTTGTCTCAATAAAAAAAAAAAATTGACCAAAATACAATTAGATGCATTGAAGGTCTCAATTTCCTGTGTTTAACACACAGAAATTTCACGTGAATCTCTATATTTTCCAGGGAACTTCTCTTTGTAATGGAGTGCTTTACGATACAGACATTTTATGCAAAGTCCTTTAAAAATATAATAAACCACTTGCTCGAGCTCATCCAAAGAGTGCAAGAGTAAAAGCTTCAGCCTTGAAAATGAGCCAGAATGGAATCGATAATTCTGATTCTTCTGCTAGTCCAGAATTCAGGTGGTATTATTCATCTCAAGGGACAAGAATGTTAATATCACATTTCCTTCATCAAAACAAACAAACAAACAAAGAAACAAGAATATGTGTGCATAAATCTTTGCAATCAAATCATTTACTTGCATACTAAATAGTTTAGTTATTGATAAGATTGGAAGCAATAATTCTCTGACTCTGTGCTGTGACATTTCTCATAAAACCACATCCCTGGTATTTTAAGCCTCTTTCACAACCCTTAATTAGTGAAGAAATGTATCCTTCATGCAGCAGTTTCCCAATAAAAACCGTGGGTGTCAGGCTGAATGGAATGCAACCTGAACAACGTGACCGTTATGCTGCCCATAATCCTGGTGGATCATTCGGTTAGCATCGAAATTTAGACTTTAGTTTTCTGCCACAGCCGACAGAACACTTCAGCCAAAGGTGGCAAAAACTTAGGAGCCTCTGCTTGCCACAGGTGTTTAACCATCAGGCGTGCTCTGGGAGGACAGCATGGCAGGCTGACCAGGCTGGTTTCTCCAGATGGGGAGAAGCTAGTAGGGGGGAGAGGCAGGTTAGAAGAGTATTCAGATCTGGACAAGCTCCAAAGAAAATCTCATCTCTCATTTCACACCTTTGCTATGTGCTGTCAGGCTCTCCCCAGAAAGCGTTATTACTTTGCAGCGCTCCACAGGAGTTGATAGGCAGCCTCCGCGCATCCCCTCGGCTTCACCGCCTAGTGGACGGACTTCTTCATTAAAGACCACACCGCGGTTCGCCCAGCCTAATGGGCACAAATATAGCTACTCAAAGAGGGGAAGCGTTTTCCTGTCCACGAAGGTATTACATCCAAGAGACGAAAGGAAAGCCTGCTAATTGAGAATCGCACTTCAGTTTAATTACACAGATGCTAGAATAATGTAACTGAAGCGCCTTAAAAAAATATAATTATCCACTATGTGATGCTTGAGAGCATGCTTTATCTTTTTGCGTTTAATGTACATGATCAAGAAAGACCCAAAAAAGAATCATTCCTGGGTAATTTGGGAAACTGGGACATGTTTGGGTTAGAAAGATGTTTCAGAGAGTGTCTTGCATTTGGAAAGAATCATCAAAGGCATTTTTTGAGCCACTATACATAAAATCCGTCTGCTTTACCTGTATGTTCTTCAAAGGCACCTGGGATTAAAATAAATAATAAATTTCGGGGTATCTTGAAGCTGTGTTCAATTATCTTTTCCAATACTATAAAAAGTGAGAATTACTGTATGTTTGGAAAGAAAGACATATAGTATTCATAGTGTGATTTGAAAAATGCATGTAAAGCTCCATCGATTGATTAAATATTCTTTCCACCCTTTTCTTCTTTACCTTTAAACCTGGTCCTATTGAACTAAATATATTCTTGCCAAAAATTTTACATAGACTAATAATTCCTCAAAATATTAATGAATAAGCCCAAGGATGCATTGCTTTCCCCTGCTACTTACACTGTGTTTTACATCTACCCCACCCCTTATTTGCCTTCTGGATTTCTTTTGTGTCTATAAATAGTGTTTGACATGGGTTAAATTTTGATTTATTGATTAGTGGATGCTGGTGTCCTGTATTAATGATCAGCATAGTGGGCAGGAGGTACCATTACTGTTCAGAGAAAAATTCCCAGCAATAAAATGTTTTTCCATATGGCTGTCTAGAGATATTACTAATTTCAGCCTTTAGAGGTGCAGGATCTGTAGCCCACTGGAAAAGAAAAGGGCATAGTCACGAGATGTGGAAAAAGGCAGTGGGAGATGGATGGAGTCCATAGAGTTCTGAAAATGAAATGAGGAAAAGAACCAGTGGGTTAAACGATCATCTCAATGATCACCCTGAAACAACAGAAAGCACGTGACAGAGTAGGGATTGAGGCTGGGCTAAAGCCAAGTTGATAGACGTGGGTTCCTCAGACTGTACAGCTTAGAAGGAGAACAGGGGATAAAAATGCAGGCTCTGGAGCTGCACACCTGCGCTCCATCTGGACTCTACCTGGCAGTAGTTTTGGTACTTAAAAAAGTAACCTACCTGTCTAAGCTTCAGTTTTTTGCTTTGTAAACAGTTACTAGTAGCACTAATGGCCCTGAACTACTGGTAACAATTCAAGTAAACATTTAGAAGTGTCTAGCCTCTTGTGAATATTCAAAACACTTATCTGGCACCCAGCTTCCGATGTCCAGGCTGATTCTACAGATTCCAATCGAGGCTAGAATACATTGCAAACCAGGCCCACACTTCAAACAGTATAGGTGCGAAGATGCAGATAGTGTGCTGTAGTTCCTAAAGCTTAGGCAGAAAAAAAAATATGTAAAGTCTGGCGATGCTGGATTTTAAATCTGGTGCTGAGCTGATCTGTCTGCTACACCCATATTCTGCTAGGAGAAAGCAAGCTTATATTTAAGAAAGGCAGGTTCAGTTGCATTGGGCATTTCCAGGTTGGACAGTCAGACATGTGTACATCCACATCTAGAGGGTACAGGGCTCATTTCTTCAGGGTGAGAGGCTACTGGTTATTGCACATCTACTGATGAACCTGGACAGTCCAGCAGACTGCTCAGTCACATTCTGAAATTTTGTGGATGATTTACTATGCATTGTTAGTGGAGATACAAAAGAAGAAACAGAGCTTTTTTAAAAAAAAATGCTTCCTAAACATGTAATGTTTATAATTAGTATTCTCTAATTTTGTTACTGGTAAAATTGAAATGATAGGCAACATATACTGAATGGTTTATGTATGTTTGATTATTGTAAAGAAACAAAGAAATTCAATGACATCTACCTTAATAGTGTTCTTCTCATTCTACTGATACTGTTTGATATAGAAGTCTCCAGGCATGTACCTCCTTATTGGCCATATGACCTTGAACAAATTAGGTTCACTGAGGGTCGCTTTTCTTATCTTCAATACGGGAATGCCAGAACCTGTCTTTAAGTGTGTATGTAAAATGTTTGTAATGTAAAATCATGCTGGTCATTTGGTAAATTTAAAGTGGTTTGCTCATGTTAGTAGATTGTATATCATTCACTAAGTACATCTGAAAATTTCATCAGCATGCTACCTACGTGCCAAAAGTCATTCTCCAGCAACAAAACCAAACTACAAAAGGAAGAGGACTGATGAACATTGATGCTAACTTCAAAATGCACCTCAGAGCAGGAGACCCCTGCTTCAGGGCCTCATCCAAAGTCATGGAGCCACCATCCTTACCACAGCCTACAGTGACCTCCTTCCACTAATGCTTCGGGCTTCTGCAGTATGTTCCCATCAGCAAGCAGGTTACCTTTCAATTTCAACTGAATAAGCGGATAAAGAAACTGTGATATTTGCACACACAATGGAGTATTACTCAGCCATAAAGAAAGATAAACTTGAGTCATTTGTAGCAAAGTAGATGTGCCTTGAGACTACAATGTGAAGGGAAATATATCCGACTCACAAGCTTAGGTATCACATGGTTTTTCTTATATGAAAAACACAAATTATGAATATAGAGTAAAATAAAAGGTAGTTAACACAAATAAGGAGATAGATTTTGAAAATGGGAAAGAGATCAAAAATGGAGAGAGGTGAAGGTAGAGGAGGAAAAAGGGATGAAAAAGGACCTCAGATGTGTTCTGCACATTCACTAACTCCGTATGTGGGGTGTAAACATTATGTACTACAAACATAATAAACTAACCAAATAATAAATTCTTAAAGATAAAAAAGAAATATAAATATATTATTCCTCTGTCTTGACCTGCATAGAATTCTCCATTATATTGAGGATAAAATTAAAAAAAATAATTCTTACTAGGCAGACCCTGCTAGTGGGAATCCAACCCTGGCTATTTTTCATGCTTTTCCACACACTCATTTGCTTACTCCGTGCAAGCTGGATTCTGAGAGCTACCACTGCCACCTGGTCTATATCAAATAGAACTGTCACTGTCATCTCCTCTTCTTCATAAAAACGGGTCACAATTGGTATTTATTCAATTACCTGAGAATCATCTCTGTCTTCTATCAGTGAATAGATTTTTAGGATCCATGTGAGCAAGGGCTATGTATATCTGGCATAAGAAGTGCCTAGTACAATTATAGTCACATTGTAGACATTTAACTGTTGAAATAAATGACTAAATATGAGTGCACCAGAAATCAACTAATGTGCTTTCACAAATGATTATTTCTATCCCATACTCAATTTCTTTCACTATTAAAATAATATTATAACAAATTCCTCATGCTTTTTTCCAGGAACTACTGTGGTGTTACTCAATGGGATAAATATTTACATTAAATGCATGTCTAGTGTACCTTCCTGTTGCTCTAATTTCCCATCATAAGTATAAGTTTATACATATTTAGTTTCTAATATCTTTTTTCTTATCCTGAATAACATAATACAATTTTCTTATCATGCTGATTTTCACACACATGTGGGACAGTGCCTTTGTCATGATGAATAATGGTTAAACAAGAGAAGTTCATGGTGCATAAATGTTGGATGGGCAAAATAGAAGGATGTTATAGAGGTGCATAAATAGAAGTGGGAACAAACAGTGCATTAAAAGGTATTTGCCTTTTTTCTTCACCAAATTCACAAGTAGACACTTGTAGTAAAGGATAGCAAGTCAGCATTTTATTAAAAATGTTTTCCATAAGCAGTAGGAATTTGTTGATAGTTTTTCCAGATGCTGATAAGTCCCAGACCAAGGCACCTGGTAAAAATCTGCCATCTTCTCACTATGTTCTCACAGGATAGACAGGACATAGGGGCACTCTGAATTCTTGTAAGGTCACTATCTCTATTCACAAAGTCTACTTATTCATGGCCTAATTATCTCCTGAAGGTTTTCCTCCCAACACAGTCATGACACATGACTTTAAGAGGTGATGAATTTCTATGGCAAAGAACTATTCTGCTGATGCTGAAATCACCAGGCTCTTATTGAGAAGCATGATGAATACTAGGTGCTGCAACGCACACCTTTGCTTCTCAGAGGCTTAGTCAATGGAGTGATGGTAAATAACAACTAATTATCCTAAGAAAAAGGGAAACAAAACTTTGATTTGTAGCCTGTGCTGAATTTTGTGTTGTAAATATCCTCTCAATGACTGGTTTTATTATTTAAGTTAATAACATCATGTCACTGAGTGTGGCATTGGAAATAGATGCTAACAATTGGTTCTTCAGGCTAGAATGAACTGCTTTCCATTATACACTGAGATGAACTCAGTAAAGCTTATTTCTTACTCTTGTCTCAGTTCAATGTAATCAATGGCCCTGTAGCTTATAATACCTTTCAGACCAAAACTGAGAGAATCTCTGCTATGTGCAGTGTACTTTTTACTATGTCCTGTATGGTACTGACTTACCACTATGAGGATGAGGACAGACACAGGGTGAAGAACTCCGGCACTTTGGGTGTACAAGTCTGGAAGTGGCAACAACACTTCCAGATTTCTCTGACAAAAATTAGTCACACAGCCATATTACTGCAGAAAATATTGAAAATTGCTGTCTAGCTACATCTGTAATTTTAGAAAAATACAGCATTTTCTTTGATATGTTGTGGCTTGTATCAGGATGTCCTCCCAAAGTCTCAGCACTCTAAGGATGGGGCTCTTGGAGGTGACTGGATCTAGATTGTGTGATACTAGGATTAAGAACGTGATGGTAGAATTGATTTGTGGTGCAATGTTAGGATTATGAGTAGCAGTGCCAACTGCCCTAAAGGTGGATATCTTGGATAAAGTATAAGAGACAGTTTATAGCTTGCTTGTAGTTTGCAGCTTGCTGCTTTTCACCTGCCTTGCTTTTCCATGACCTATTTTTCCTCTAATGCTCCTCTGCAATGTCACCCTGCCTTGGAATCAGCTAACTATGGACTGAAACCTTAAAAAACTGTGGGCCAAATAAACTTTTCTTCTTTTTACTTTGGTGTCATGTATTTTGTCTCAACAGCAAAAAAGTAACTAAGAGGCTCTCATCTGATAATCAGTCTGCCCAACAATATCACTCTTTGTACAATAAACCATACTTCCAAGTTAGGGATAGAAAAATATAAGAAAAATCCATTTTCCCTAAAACAAAATATCTCTGAATTAGATTGCATACAACTGCAGAAATGTATTCTGCATTTCTAGAAGTTGGAAATTAAGGTATCAGGAGGATTATACTCCCTCTGATATCTCTAGAGAAAAATTCTTCTTTGCCTCCCTCTTCCAACTTTTCACAGTTGTCAGCAGTCCTTGGTATTGCATCATTCAATCATTGATGCACCATTGTACTTTCCTTCTCCCTTGAACATGATCTTCTGCTCTGTGTCTGTGCATTTTTGTATAAATTTACCTCGTCTTGAAAAGATTCTAGTGAGTACATGGATCTCCCCAATCCAGTATACCTCATTTTAAATTCATTCCACCAATAAACACTTTATTTTCACCTGGGAATAGTGGCAGATGTCTGTGATCTCAGCATTCTGGAGACAAGAGGATTCCAAATTTGAGTCCTACCTGGGCAACTTTGTGAGATCACATCTCAAAATAAAAATAAGAAAAGGATCTGGGTATATAGCTCAATAGGAAGGCTTAAGTTCAATCCACAGTAATAATAACAACCAACACTGAAAAACAACAACAAAAATAAAGTGTTATGATATCAACATTGATAGAACACATCTTTCTGGGGGGACAGAATTTAACCCATACCATTGACATCCCTCAAGAAATTGTTGGTGTCTTGCAAATCTTCATGGATTTAGTGTAACTAATATCAGAAAACATCAAGTTTTTTTTTTTTAAAGCTCAGAACTACAATCACTAAAAGAGCCACAGAAGGGCTGGCACCAATATGTTACCATATCACACTGCAATTGTTTTCTGGAACATAGTCATTCTAGTGGAGAATTTAGAGTTCTCTAATGTCTGATTCATAGTCCTGCTAAAGAATAAGGAGATCAACACTGCTTCTAAGAGTTTCAATCATGGCTGCTGTTTTAGAGAACTTCTTGGCCATGAGCTCTTCTTTTCATGACACTATTTTTTAAAGAAGACAACTCAGAATCTGGTTACATCACACAACAAAACTGGCTGCCCAGTAAAGCCCATTGATAGAGCAATGGCATGACTCCATGAGTGAAAATAAGCATATATGTATTCCCCATTAAAATTAATGCAAGATGATGATCTAAGAATAGGCGTATTTTAATTAAACCTCCTGTTTGGAAAAAAAGAAAGAATAAAAAACTCACCAATGTCACTGATCCGCAGTCAATTGAGATTCTGTGGGTCTACACTAGTCCTACTGTTTTCCCTTCACTGGAAAATCCTCTGTGGAGTCTCTGGATCTGCTATCTGGGGGATATTTTCTTTATTTATTTGTCTTCTTGGCTCCTTATATCCCCTGCTATGGGAAGGGGGTTCTGCTTGTTAATTTTTCTCCCTGCCACATTTGAAGTAGGGATTGAGCTGTACACCCTTCTTGGGGCTGTGTAGAATCTGTTTACAAGCTGAGGCATAAAGTTTGTTTTAAATCTTAAAGAGAGAATGGATTGACTGGTGTGTCTCTGGTAACATGGTTCCCTTGAAAAGTTAGTGGACTTCTGAACTATTTGATTAAAGTCAGTTCTACCTGCCAGTAACTGCAGTACCCAAGGTCTTTCCCTGGATATAGTTGAAAATCTACTTCATTTCTTTTTATGTCTCCTTCTTTTAGCTTAATGGTAGCTCTATTGAACCTATTAGGTTATTTTCTTATTTACTTTTGATTAGTACATGTTTATAGGACATAATGAAAACATTTATCATAAGGAATTTATACATATACATAGCCTATCATTTAAATTTAACTGTGATAAGAACACTTACCCTAAAATCTACCCTCTTAATGTATTTCAGTATTACTATCTGTAGGTATAGTGTTGCATAGCACACCCCTGAATTTCATCTCATATAACTAAAATTTTATACTAAATGATGAACAACTTTCCAGCTCTTTTTCCACCATCGTCTGAAAACTACACTTGTATGTTTTGTTCCTTTGAGTTTGACTATTGTAGACACCATGCATAAATGGAGTCATGCAGTATTTATCCTTCTGTGACTTACTTATTTCACTTGCTGTAATGTCCTTGAGATCATCTGTGCTGTTGCATATTTCAGGTTTTCTTTCATTCTGTCTTTACTATAAAGCTAGTCCAGTAGGACTCTGTTGTTCAAAATGCTGTTCAGTATTTTCTTCCTATGCCTTGGGGCCTAGAAACTTTTGATTTTTGTAATAACTCAAGGCTCTGTATTACTGGATTCTCTCCCTATTCCCTTTTATTTCTTTTCATAAGCTGGTGAATTTTCTCCTAAACTTAGCAATTTATTATAATATGCAGCCAAATTTAGCAATAACAGCAAGCACATTCTAGTACATGGCTCTCTCTCCAGCCACCTCCCTTAAAGTGACAGTCTCAGAGGACATGAAAACTCCTCCTGAGGTTATTGTTAGTATCCTCACTGCATACCGTGAATGACTATCTTTCCAGTCTCAAGGGTCAGTGTCACTGTCATCTGACACCTGAATGCCAGGGCATTGGTGAGTATTTCTGGCTGTTGCAACACAGCTACATTTCAAAGCTACGTTTCAATTTCTATATCACAGTAGCCATGGTAATAAAACCACCTGGCCCTCAGCAGCTTCACCCATTACAAGTTATCTCCTCACTCTTGGTAGGTAGGGGGAGAGGAGAGACAGCACCCTCTCTGCTCCACGCAGTCAGCGGGAGCTCAGGACCCTCCCACCCCTCCTCACTGCCATCTTCCGATGCTCTCTTCATACTCGACACCGAGGAGCACACAGGGCTCTTGTCCACCTCACTGTGCAAGGGACCAAACATCAGTTCTCTTCACATTTCTCCGGCTCTGCTGAGCTACATCATTTTTGAAGTGGGCATTGGAGTAAAAGCAATATGAGAATTGAAGAGGGAGCTTAAAAAGAATCTAAACTGGAAATGTTCATGAGATAATACAATAAATATTTATTGTGATCTTGTTAGGTTCCTAACTTTTACTGGGGTGGTCTTATTAAGCCTTTTCGGGTATAACAGCTAGAAACTAAACATTCAAGGCAAACCCATGACTGAATCATTTGGTGTTATATTATTTTGGCCTAAGAAATACACCTTAAAGGGGCTGGAAGGTGTCACCACCTGCCACTGCCTGCCTGGCAAGTGCAAGGACCTGAGTTTCAATCCTCGGGTCTGAAAAAAGAAGGCTTCTGGGATAATTTTGCAACAAACAGAAAGCTTGCCTACTAGAATCTGTTCTCCAATCCAGTAGTCTATTAACCACAAATATATAAAAAGGCAAATATTTACTCCTTTGCTAAATCCTTCTTAAGCCAGTTAGTTACCTGTTTCTTGCCCTGAGGATAGAGCCAAGTAGTGCCAGGCGTTTGGGGCATTATGATAACCAGATATGCTCTGTCTGGGGGGAGCCGCTCTGAATAATGCATGAGCCCCGTGTCAGTCCATCCTCTCCTTTCTCTCATTGAGCGAACTGCTTTGTTTTCCAAACTCCTTTGGGAGGCTTCGAGCAGTCCCTGTTTAGAGCACAGATTCCAAAGATGATAGACAGTGGCCTTTTCCTGCAGGTGTAGATAGATAGCTCACCTCCTGGTGGCGGAAATCTGATTACTGGCCCCCTCCCTGCCAAGGGCTCTGTCCAAAATCAAACAGAAATCCGCGAAATAGAAAACCAACTGTCAAAGGACTGAGAGTCCAGCAAAACTCAAATTAATGCTTGACCTCCAGTAGCCAAATACATAAAGCAGTGTACTTATTAAGAGGCACATTCAAGCCATTTGGGGTTGAGAACTTTGCTCTGCTGATTTTGAAAGAAAGCAAGAGGAAAAAAGAAAAAAAAAATCCACCAGCTGCCCTAGTTTCTGCGAGGACACCAGAGTATTTACTCAGCACGGAGCAAGTCTGAGCTAATGGTGCTGAGTGCCTCTAATGGGCCTCCAGGTCCGGCGGAGAGAAGTCTGGCAGGAAAGGAAAGGTGTGGTCACCTGAGAGGGGGCAGCTGAGCCCAAGTCGGGCTCCCACACCTGCCCTCTCCCGCCACCGAGCATGTGAGTTTGCTTCCAAAGCTCAAGAGCTCGGATCAATAGCTAAAAGTTCGGAGGCTTATGAAATCTTCCAAATTGGAATGGAGACATCTCCCCGGGTACTCTGCAGTGCTGGTAAATGGAAATGAAACATCTGAGCGAAGGCAAAGCATTCCCCAGACCTTCATCTTATTTCCACTCAGATGTAATCCAAAATTAACACTTGCTCCAGACGCCCAGCCTATTAGCGCGCCGAACGATTCTTCAGCTTCAACGAGAAGGGCAGCGGCTGGGGGCCCGGGCCAGTGCGGAGGGGCCGCCCGCTTGGAGTTCCACCTCGGCAGCACAACCAGAGACGCGCGTTACCATTTAATTATAATGACAGAACAGATGTGATAACAAGGTTGTCTTCTCTGGCTCTCTTCCTGGTGTCACCACGAGGGGTTCCAGTTGTTGCTCTTTTTCATTTTGTGCTTCCTCATTAATCTCGCCTCCCCCAGCTGCCTCCCGCTCGCCTCCCTGACATGTTTGAGTGGCCTTTGTGCGGCCGATCATGGCCTTTCAGACAAGTGGCTGCGTGAGGCTGGGTCTTTGCGGAGCTTGGTTCCAGCCATCGGTGGCTTCCTGCAGGCCACACTGTCCTCGCAGAGCTCCAGGACTTCATCGTCACCTGATTATAGCATTTGGAAGAGACACTGCAAACCTTTACGATGCCGCTGTCTCATCCACCAAAGAGCGTTTTCTTTGGATTCCTTGACCGTTATTTGCATTTTCTCCTCATCAGGACCCTGACTACCACCATACTACTTCTTTCTTCCTTTCTCTGTTTTCTTAACTCTCAACCAAATTACAGATAAAATCATTTCATTTTTCCGAAGTTCAGGTTTAGTAGACCCAGAGTTAGGAACAAAATAATGGATTCATTAGTTCCACATAGGCTGGAGTTCTGTCTTTTCCTGAAAGAGTCAAGTCTGAGATTAGATGGATTTTGGTAAACCCGGGGATAAGTAATTCACAAAGTTTATTATACTTGAATTTTTGGATACAACTTGTTACTTGCCGTTTTCCAGTTGTGGGTTGGGTGGCCCATGTGGAACACTCAGGGTATGAGGTACTACAGTAAATTTGAAGTAGGAGTGTATATATAAGCTCTTTATTGAGAAATCGTTTCTGTGTCTTATTCATCTTTCTATTTTCTTTTTTTTTAAATTTTTTGATCTTTATTGGTACATTACATATACACATCATGATTGCACTCCATAATAGGGATTTGTACCAGTATAAGACACAACTTAATTCTCATTTTTTCCCATAGCCCTACCCACTCTACCGCCCCCCATATACATAAAATTTGTTTCCTTACTTTTTTGTTATAATCTCAACATTTTCCCCCTTCTTCCTATTTTACATTGAGCATTTTCTATTTCACAATATATAACATACAATTCTAGGACTCATTTACACCTTTATTTTCTCATACCGGAGAAAAGATGTGATATGTACCTATCTGTGCCCTATTTGTTTCACTTATGAGGATATCCTCAAGGTATGTGCATTTAAGTAGAAATGATTCAAACTTTTCATTTTTTTGTGGCAGAGTAATACTCCATTCTGTAGAAGAACCACAGCTTTTTTTATCCAGTCTCCAGTTGATGGACACTTGGGTTGTTTCCAAGATGTAGCAATCACAAATTGGGCTGCTGTAAACATGGGTGAACATATGTCACTGTGATATGAGTCTTTTAATTCTTGTGTGTATATACCTAGCAGGGCAATGGCCAGGTCAAATGGGACCTCCAATCCTAGCTTTTTGAGGAATCTCCAAACTGATCTCCATAGGGGTTGTACGAGTCTACAGTCCCACCAACAGTGGAGAAGGGTTCCTTCTTCTCCACAGCCTCACCAACATTTGGGACTGAGTTCATCTTTCTATTTTCATTGGTATGTTGGAGACATAGTAACTACCCAATAAGTGCTGGGTGAATAAATGATAAAAGCACTGAGTAGGGAAGTGTAATGGAAATCTAATTTCATTTCATAAGAGAAGTTTTAAGGTCCCATTAACTTTTATTATAATAACCCACCAACCCAAAGATAATATACAGCTTAAAACATAAATTTAGCCAATTGGTAATTTACTTGGCCTCACTTACTATATCTAAAGAAAGTGACCATTGAAATCAAAGTAGGAAAATTCTTGTAGAGATTCACTCTCTGCCTCGTGAACTTTACCTATTCAATGCTCACAACAGTCCTTCAAGGTGGGAATTAGACTCCTTAGTTAGATGCAGAAACAGGAACTCTGAGAGGTGAATCTACTTGCCCAGGATCACCCAGCACGTGTCTCAGCATGTGCACCAGGAAGGAAGCAAGACATCCTCGGCATTCATAGGTGAACTTTTCTTCCTCAAATATGTTCCTTGCTCTTTAAGGAAGAGTTGCAGTTGTACCCAGCAGGCAGACAGGGCTGCAACATCGCCGATCTGATTCCAGCTGTCTTCTTGATCGATCTTCACTAGATCAATACAGAAAACTCACACTAGAGGTCATTCCTTAAAGCTGTAAGTTTAGGTCAAATAAAAGGAAACATTATTATACATGAAAATGGAGAAGTTACAGAGTTTTGAAAACAAATATTGTAAAGGTAAAAATAAAAATAATTTCAATGAATAAAATACACTTATAGATCTACATACATGCTGTAGTTAATACCAGTACCTTCCAGGGAGTCTTATCCAATAATGTATTCAATTTGCTGATTTTAATTTCAGGCCAGGTGTAATGATGTTCTTGAGTTTGCATACCAGATGCCCAGATATCAATGATTACACATCCATGGAGCTAGATGCTTAAAGGATTTGAGCAGAGAGACAGAGGAGAAGGAGGAAGCCAGAAACAAAAGCATTTAACCCATTTTCAGTTTACTGTGTGGCTCTTGGTAATTTATGAGACTGTCTGTGGGGTTCAGGAGCTCTTGAGACCTTCCGTCTAATAAAAGAGCTGTGTCGTTTTTCCTGAGTGAAGGGACCGACATATATCAAGAAGTGCAATTTGTTTGATATCCTTTTGTACAGCAAAAGGAAAGGTTGTGGCATTTGTAGGTTAGTAAAAGGAAGGAGGAAGTTAAAGATATAGGTATGTTGAGAGAGACCTCATGTTTGAGAGTACATAAAGGTCTTTTTGTATTTAACATCTTGGGGGCATAGGACATTATTTGAGGAATACTGAAGTCTCTGACTGGAACTGTCTCCAGTTTCAAGGCTTTTTAATATAGCCCATTCTTTATTCCTTTAGGTTTTAAAGAAATAAAACTACTCCTTCTCAAAGAATACAAAACATTTCTTCCTTGAAAATAATTGGTTAACGACCCTTTATGTGGAGAAAGCACTCTGCTTTCCCTAATTAAACTGCAAGCTTTAGCCCTGATTACGGGGGACGGCTTTTGACCTTTCTCTGTTCCCAGTGAGTTTCTGTTCATAGTGAAATTCCCATGAGAGGGATTTTGTAGCTGCGCATTGGGTAGTTTGGCGCAGAGGCTCTGTCCCCAGAGAGCAGTTGGGTTTCTCACTCAGCTACCCCATGAAGTGAATTGCAAAGTTACAAAATTGATTTTTGTACTGGCAAGAGTTAAATTTGCTTTATGTAAATTAAGAAGATAAATATTGAATTATCCATGATTATGGGCAAAGCTGAGACTGGCTCACTGAGAGTATAGCCCATAGCTAAGACTGCAGCACATTAAAACTTTACTTTTTGGACTACAGACGTGTACGCACACATGTGTGAGTGTATGTGAGAGATATTGAGGTCACAAGGCTGATTCAAGGGGATGCTGTTGACAATGGGACTATCATCTGGCAGGTGGGACTCTAACCAGGAGGTGAGATGATCTGTCTTGAAACAGGGAGATTCTTGTGGGCAGGACATAAACATATAGGCAAATAGATGTGTATTAACCCACAGGCTCTAGTAACAGCTTCTTGATAGTAATTGTGTCAAACCTTCAATATGTCCCTTTTGCTAGGACACAGGATGCCTATTTTCTTCATTCTTTGGCTAGAGTCCTCACAACAGTGCTGGAAGCTTGCTCCTGCACAGTTTCAAGTAAAAGAAGTCCAATTCTTCATCATGCCTGTCTTTCCCATAGAAATCATTTAGCCGGTTGCTTCCAGAGGATCTTTGCCAGTAACAATGTAGTACTACTGGGAGCATTTACAGAAGGAGACCAGGATTGTATTCTTCTAGGGGTCCCCAGGAATGGACACCTCTGGCATTAATCTGAGTACGAGCTAGTAACTCATGTGAAGTTCAGACAACTTTGCAGTAATTCTTCCAACTGTCTGACTCAATAGTAGTCTTCAGAGAGTATTTTTTATCTATGACAGTTGCAGCTTTCAATCCTAGATTGGATTTCTCCCTGTCCTCCCTGAAGATGGTTTAGTGATGTCCTAGCTTTAGCATATGATTGGTAAGGCCTTGAAATAAATCCCTAGCTAACAGAAAGCCCTGGTAGGGCAGGGTAGAAAACAATGTGAAAATTCACTACTAAATCTAATATCCTGCTAACACTGTTTTTTGAAAAAGGAGGCACTTCTTCACTTCTGTACCTTTCTAAGTTTTTCAACTTGCCTCTCCTTTTATGGCTATTTCTCTGCATAACCAATTAATTAGCTGTTTCATCATGCTTCTGAAATTCGTGCTGTCCTCCAGTTGCTGTCAGAGAGCTAAGTTTCACATCTGAAGTGGTGCAAGTGAGACAAGACCCTCACACGGTCTGGCTGTCCTCACTGGCAATAATTTACTGTGGTCTTGGCAAATGCCTCTCTGTTAGGGCCTTCGTTTTCTTTCCCTGAAATACCTCAGTTTGTCCTTCAGGTAGCTAACTGACTGTCAGAGGAGACTGATAAATCAGCGTTGGGGATTTTAAATAAAAGAGAAGATATTGAATGAGAAAACGTCATTCTATTCAAAGCAATGATCAATGAGTGGACATTTGTAGAGAAAGGTAAAAGGCAAGGCAAAGCTGAAATCTTAGAAGACTGGAAAATGAAATGAAAGAGATTAGCTGTGGTATAACAAGGGAGAAAAGAAAAGCTGTGGGAAGAGAGGTGAATTGGAGAGGTGGAAAGGTGGCCTGGAAAGAAAATTACTTCAGAAGGAACTTAGAAGGCTCCCTGAGACTTCCCTGACTTCCCTGAGATGCACAGGGACACTCAGACTTGCCAATACACCCTACATGGTCCGAGAACTTCAGGGTGGCTCCATCACCTAGAAGCCTTCAAAGCCATTAATAAAATTGGATCATCAGGATCTCCTGAAATTTCTCATTCTGAGAACTGAGCATTAGTACAGTCAAAGACAGTATTTTGTGAAGTTCTGTAAAAATCCCTATCACTTATTTCAGTGTCCTCCTCCAGCTTTCCTTGTTAATACTGATGCTTAGACAATAAGTTGGTTCAGTAAAAGGGAGAGATCAAGTGTACGATGAGTCCTATCTTTGAACAGTCATAGCATGGAAACAGCAAATATAGAGATACAGCAAAGGGAGTAGACAGTATGAATGTGTGTACGTGTGTATGCATGCACATACATGTAATCCTGCTTATACTCTAAATTGAAACACTAAAAAGACAGAGCATTATGGCATGAAGAAATTATGGGCATTTCAATAAAGGATATGGAACATGAGAAGAATATAGAGAGTTTGAATAGATGAATAGGCACATCATGGGACCCTCCTGATGAGACAACCCAGGGAAAGATCAAAGGCATGAGAAGTCATGGTCTGTGCAAGTAACATGTATGAATCCCTGATTCTATCCAATATCAAAGAATAGTCTCAACTGAGAAGCCTTCACTGTAGGGTTAAAGTTGGCATCCAGAATATACAGAATAAATGCAATGATCTGACCCTTCAGAGCTTGAATTTCTCCCCTTAAAACAGTTGACTTTGCATTTTTAAAAATTGTTTTTATTGTTAAATTTTATATACACATCATGATCATAATCAACATTGAGAATTTATACCAATATACGACATGACCTAATTCTCAATTTTTCCTATTCCCCTATTCACCCTAAAATCCCCCACCCTGTATATGAATAAGCTTTGTTTCCTTTTTTCTTTTTTTTTTTTTTTTTTTTAGGTTTTTGGAGACAGGGTCTCGCTTTGTGGTTCAGGCTGGCCTTGAGCTCAGCCTCAAACTCACATCACAATCCTCCTGCCTCTGCCTCCCGAGTGCTGGGATTACAGGTGTGAGCCACCACGCCCGGCACTGTGGTATGTGGTACTGGTTGTTGCTGGCGTGAGTCTCCACACCCAGTATTGTTATGTGGTTACCGGGGAATCGAACCCGGGTCCTGGCGCTTGCGAGACAGGCGCCGGAACCACCGAGCTAACTCCCCGGCCC
>PVIR01018924.1:0-32656 GCA_004026965.1 Petromus typicus | reverse complement strand
AATAAGGTGAAAGGGGACAATGTTGAGATTGTAACAAAAAAGTAAGGAAACAAATTTTATGTATATGGGGGGGTGGTAGGGTGGGTAGGGCTATGGGAAAAAATGAGAATTAAGTTGTGTCTTATACTGGTACAAATCCCCATTATGGAGTGCAATCATGATGTGTATATTTAATGTACCAATAAAGATAAAAAAAAATAAAAAAAATAAAAAAAGACTGGAGATTTAGCTCAGTGGTTCTGGCACCTGCCTTGCAAGTGCAAGGGTGCGGGTTCCATCCCCAGTAACCACATAAAACATTGTCGAGTTTGTAGACTCACACCCAGCAGCAATCAGTACCACATACCACAGTGCCGGGCGTGGTGGCTCAGGCCTGTAATCCCAGCACTCAGGAGGCAGAGGCAGGAAGATTACTGTGAGTTTGAGGATGAGGTCAGGGCCAGCCTGAATTACAAAATGAGACCCTGTCTCAAAAAAAAAAATATGAACACTAAGAAATGTTTTTAAATGAATGCTGTTTCCTCCCTCTAAATAAGTGTATATTAAAATCACACAGCAAGGATAATGTAGAATTCAGTTCTTTATAATATAATTCTCATTCTGTTTATCTAAATGATTTGGGTTGTTAATGCAGTTAGCGTAACAACATATAAATATTGTAATTATTAAATATTATTTAAATACTGTGATTATAAATACTGTGATTATTATATAAATATGTGATTTAATTAGGTGGTACAAATACAACTAATAATCATGATAATGTTTTACTGACTTCTTATATTATATTATTTACAGTCACAGAGGACAAACTATTTCCTCCACTACCAGATTAGATAGAAATAACTGGCACTGGCTCTACAACCATCACCATCTCACCTGGAAAACCAAGACAGGGTAAGTGTCCGTGTTTCATTATTAAGCTCTTGTGAGGACGTGATGAGGAAATTCAAACATTTCTCTTAGATGACTGGAGAAAACAGTGGAAATCTGTTTCATAATTTTATGTTTTGTTTTAGTCAAAGACATTTTAGCTTCACTTCTACAAGATCATTATCCCAACCATTTCTCTTTGGAAGCTTATCTTACAAGGCTGGTAAAAGACTTGTTCCTTAGCCTAAAAACTTTCCATTTATAGATCTCTATTAAGCTTCTTAAAGGTAGGTATTTATGCTAATTAAAAATTTAAAAGGCAGGCTCTTTTATGAAACAGTTTGTATTAATTCACAAAGAGATTATAATTTACACTTCTAAATCCTTTTTTAAAGGATTTGAGTTGAATTACAACAAAGGCATAAATAGATTAAGATTGCTAAAATAATTGAAATATGCCAAAGCATTGAAAAAAGAGACAAATACAAAATTCACCATGGTTGTGATTATACAAACAAATGAACAGCTCTGAGCTTCCACCAGACTAAGCAAAAATGAAAATATTAAGCAAATCTCATTATTTTATAAAATATGCCTATGATACTTTTGTATATGAATACGAAATGTGGCCTCAGCACTAAATTCAAGTAAAAAATTCATCTCATCATCCTTCTTTAAGGAAAATTAAGTTTCATAATATAGTGTTGTTGTCGATGAAGTTGGAGTGGTTGCTTTGAACTCTAATAAAAGTCAGTAACATTACATTAAACCAGTAATTTTTACATTATTTTTAGCCATGAGGCCTGGAAAATTCATGTATGCAGTAGCTCAAAATATAAAATAGGTAAATAAGAACTCCTCTCATCAAAACAGAATTAAAGAGCCTGAAGGTACCATAACAGCTGATTACCAATCAGGATAAGGACAAGAATGGTATACCCAATAAACTGATCACACAGCTTTATGTAATTACAAATATGAAAATGCAAATAAAATATCCTCCAGCTCTTGTGGCCTTGTGCTCTCCTCACTTGCCATGGGCCACTGAGAATATCTGCTCTCATCACACCCACTGAACATTGTACTGAGCATCCCAGGGCAGCACAGCATAGGGAGAGAAGGGAGCTAAGTCAGGCATGTGGACACAGATGAAAGAGGCAAGGCTGGATTCAGTGACAGACTATATGACTGGGCATTTAGAAAATCTTCAGAATCTACCAAAAAAGCCCCCAAAATCCATAAAGTCTTTAAACAGGGTTAAGGATATAAGATATATAATGTATATTCTATATATTATATAAGATATATAATATATATTCTATATATAATATAAGATATATAATATATATTCTATATATAAGATATATAATATATATTCTATATATTAACTAGCAACTAAAAATGAAACAAAACACATTCATGATAGCATCAGAAAGGATGAAATGCTAAGAAATAAATTGAACAAAATATGTGTACAGATGGCACACTGAAAACTGTAAGACTATTGGGAAAAATTGAACAAAGATAAGGATATTGTCATAGTCATATTGTATCTACCTAGATTCGTGAACTGAAGCTCTAACACTCATGTGATGCGGCTGCAGATGGGAATTTTGGACATTAATTTAGTTGAGCTGAGGTCGTGGAATGAAGGCCTAGTGACAGGCTTAGTGCTCTTAAAGGAAGACAAACCGAAGAGTTGGCACTAGATCTTCATCTCTATCCTGCTCTTTCCCTTTTTCCTTCTCCCTCTCCTTTTTTCCTCCTCCCTCCCTCCTTCCATCCTGCCTTCCGTTTCCTTCTCTTCCCCCCCTCCTTCCTTCCCTACCTCTTATTCCTGTCTATCTCCTTCTCTCTCAGTGCATACACAACAAGTTCTGTAAGCACACAGTGAGATTCTGATCACAAGTCAAGAGAAGAGGCTTCAGAATGCCATTTACTCCACCAGAACCTTGATCTTGGACTTCAGAGCCTGCAGAACTGTGAGGGGAAAAAAGCTCTGTTGTTTAGATCAGCCAGTCTATGATGCTGATTCTTTGTCATGGCAAACTGACCAGACTAAGACAGAGATATATCATGTTCGTGGAACCAAAGACATAATACTATTAAAATATAAGATATAGATTCATTCCAAATTTTTCTACAAATTCAGCATAATCCCAATAAAATTTTCAGCCACTCCTTTTTTAAAATTATCTTTATTAGTACATTATGAATACACATGATAATTGCATTCAACATTAAGAGTTTGTACCAGAATATGACATGACTTGATTCTCATTTTTTCCCTTTTCCCCACACCCTGCATCCCCTCACCTACTATATACACAATCTTTGTTTTCTTTTTTCTTTATTATTACCACCTTCATTTTCCGCTCGTTATTTACCCTTACACTCTTTCCTTTTAAATATTTTCTACTTCGCAATATCAACTATACATACTACAACTCATCAGCCACTCCTCTTAATGAGAGATTCTACTCGTAGGAAAATATCCAAAATAATTAAAAGCAGGAATTCCAATAGACACTTGTATCATTGCAACATTATACACAATAGCAAAGTTAGAAACAACCCAAATATCCATAACAAGATAAATACATAAAGCAACTGTGGGATTCACTGTTCAATAGAATTTACTTGGTCATGAAAAGGAATGAAGCTCTGGTATAATGTTACAACATGGGTGAATCTTGAAACTATTTTGCTAAGTGAAATCAACCAGACACAAAAGGAAAATGTTAGATGATCTCATTTATTTGAAATAACTGGAATATTCAAATTCGCAGAAAGAAAATAAATTAGAGATAATAGGGGCAAGAGAGAAAAGTTATTCCTTAATAGGCACAAAGTTTCCATTCTGAGTGCCATAAACTTTTGGAAATAGTGATAGCAGTGCCATGATATTGAAACATAACTAATGGCACTGAATTTTAAACTTAAACATGGTTAAAATGGCAGGTTATGTATAACCTATAAAATCTTTACTTACAAAGAAAAATCCCAGGAGACCTATTAAGAGAAGTCTACAAGTTTACTATAAAATATAAACCGAAAACATAAAAGACCTAGAATAGATCAAACCATTTTGGGAAACATAAACTAAATTGAACAAAACACATTATCTACAGATTTGCCACGATGTGCCAATAATCAATCAATAATCAAGAAAGTATAGTATTGGTACAAAAGAAGACATATAGATCAGCAGAACGGAAGAGTGTCCAAAAATAGGCACTTATGTAATAAACTAGTTTTTTTTGATTTTTTAAAATTCAAATCTGTATCGGTACATTATGAATACACATTATCATCTCATTCAACATTGAAAGTTTGTATCAGAATATGACACGACTTGATTGTCATTTTTCCCCTGCCTCTGTCCTGAAACTCCCCACCCCCTATATACATAAGCTTTGTTTCCTTTTTTCTTTATTACTATCACATTATTTCCCCTTGTTATTTACCCCTGCACCCTCTTTCCTTTTAAATATTTTCTATTTCACAATATCAACTATATATACTAGAATTCATTTACATCTTCATTTTCTTGTACCAGAGAAAAGATATGATATTTAAACACCTAAGATCTATTTATTTCACTTATGAGGATGTCCTTGATCAAGGTACATATATTTGAGTATGAATGACTCAACCTTATCAGTTTTAATGGGAGAATAATAGCGAGGCTGTGGAGAAAAAGGAACCCTTCTCCACTGTTGGTGAGAGTGTAGACTCATACAACCTCTGTGAAAATCAGTGTGGAGATTCCTCAAAAAGCTAGGAACGGAAGTCCCATTTGACCCAGCCATTGCTCTGCTAGGTATATACACAAAAGAATTAAAAGATTCATATCACAGCGACATATGTGCACCCATGGTTACAGCAGCTCAGTTTGTGATTGCTAAATCTTGGAAACAACCCAAATGTCCATCAACGGGAGACTGGATAAAGAAGATGTGGTTCTTTTATAGAATGGAGTAAACTAGTTTTTAAGAAAGTACCAAAGCAATTTAATAGGTACCTACTAGGCAATGACCTGATCATACACAAAATTAACTCAAAATAGATCACCTACTACAATACAAACACTAAAACTGCAGTGTAAAACTCCTAAAAGAAGAAAACTTGTGAAAACCAAGAATTAATATATTATATCAGTATATCAATTGAAAAATACAGAATATCATATATATAAATTATTTTCATCCATAACTTAATAATTTTCAGCTTACTAACAAAATGACACTCCTTGAAATGTCAAAAGATTATAACACACACTTCACAAAAACAGAACAGATCCACTAAGAGCATCAAAAAATGCACAAGTACATGAGTCATAAGGAAAATAAAAGTTTTAAAACATTATAAACCCATTAGACACGCTAACAATAGGAACCAAGGCAAGTGAAAATCTCAAATAATGCTGGTAGAAAAGTAAAATGGTGGAGTGATACTGAAAAGGAGTTTGGAAGATTCTTATAAAGTTAATCATATGCCTGCTCTATGGCTCTAAAAGTCCTAAGAGTAGTGAAATCATAGCAATGTCGCACTTACTCATAATAGTTAAAAAATAGAATTTAAAAATTATCCATAAATATGTGAGTACATACCCAATTGGGATACATTCATTCAACAAAATACTACTCAGAAACACAAGAGATTGTCATCACTATAACTCATGCAGGGATGTGGATGGATTTCAAAAACATTTTGTTGGGCAAGAGAATAAATGAACACTGTATCTATCATTCTACATTCTATTATTTGAAACCCTAAAACAGACAAAACAAATCTATGGTGACACATGGTTCTTTGAGAGGTTGGTGGGAAAGAGAAGTCAGTGCTAACTGGCAGGAGAGGCCTTTTATAAGTGATCAGAAATGTTCTGGACTTTGATGGTAGTGATGGTCATATGGATGCATGTGTTTGTCAAAACTCATCAAACTCTATAAATTATAATAGGTACATTTTATTAAATGTGAATTATGCCTCAATAAAGGAATTTTTAAACCAGAAATAAATACACTACACTCCTTAATGAATCCACATCATGCCCTTAAGATTATGACAAAATGATCATCAAAGTAATATAGCCAAGCTCACCTACAGGGAAGCTAAAGTGTAGGTGGGGCCGGGGATTTAGCTCAGTGGTTCCAGTGCCTGTCTTGCAAGTGCAAGGACCCAGGTTTGATCCCTGGTAACCACATACAATACTGGGCGTGGAGACCCACACCCAGCAGCAATCAGTACCCCATACCACAGTGCCAGGCATGGTGGCTCCGCCTGTAATCCCAGCACTCAGGAGGCAGAGGCAGGAGAATTGCTGTGATGTGAATTTGAGGCTGAGCTCAGGGCCAGCCTGAACTACAAAGCGAGACCCTGTCTCAAAAATAAATAAATAAATAAATAAATAAATAAATAAATAAAGTGTAGGTATGAAGCAAGCTTAAGGATAAAAAGAATTTCAGGCAAATGCTAGTAGTACGGTAAAACTTTCTCTCATGCCCAGTTAAGGAATGCGCACTTCCTTTTCTGCCAGCAATGTACATATTCTAGTTAAACAGTTAGAGTCAGGAAAATGACTATCTGGCATCTTCTTCCTAAAATAAGTCAATTATTCTCAGCAATGAATTCCTGAAACAAGATGTTAGGAAACATCTGCCATAGCCAGTTCTCCAAATTCCTTATCTCCAAGGCAATTTCTTAAAAATTTGTCTAGGTTTCAAGTAGAAACAATTTTAAAACAGTGAGAATGTAACAGAAATGGGGGTCTGCATATTATTTTGTGTGCAGACATAAATTCATTCCGTGGCTTCTCTAATTCTCTCAGTGAGGTTCATTTTCTCTGACAGTCTTACAGGTAACTACTAATTCTAATTCCATCACCCTTGCTCTCAAGTAATGTGTGTTCTTAAATTACAAATCCCCAAAATGTACAAGGAGGCTGGAATTAAGGGCTAAAACCTGCATTTAAATATCTCCTTCATGATTCTAATATAGATAGCTTTTAAACACTAACAAAAAAATACTATTCCAAGGCATTCACTGTTTCGTGGCTTAGCCAGAGACACTTAATTTCTTAGTCATCCAGTTTAAGTTGGAGTGAATTGCCTGACAGGTAGATCATAACCCAATACACTGTTAAAGTCAAACAAGTCATACTACATTTTCTATAAAGTGTCTCTGAAGATGATATAACATGATTATTTTTTATATCTGATAATAAATAAATGGTGGTTGACCACTGATTCTATTAAACAAAAGTTTAATTGCAAGTGATATTGATTCCATAAATGGTAATATTCAAAGAAAACAACTCATGAAGAATCTTTACAGTTAACTCTAGCGACTGGCAATAGAATTGCTTAAAAAAACATGAAATAGTTTGCTACTATATATTAAATTTCTTCTAAGAAAAAGTGTGAATTCTTACAGGTGGCATCCAGATGGAAAACTGTTTCCGCCCGCATAAAGTCTATAATACTTCTTCCACATCAGCAGAAGAAAGGGAGGACATTTTGTACCAAGAAATTCTACAATTTGTGCTTTGAAAGAGTACTGTAACTTTTTGTAGCTCTCCCTATTATGTGTAACTGTGTAGCATCAAATAGAAAAACATAGCTAAACTACAGAAATTGGTTGATGGAGAAGTAATATGTCAAAATTGAAACTTTGGACAATGGTAGACAGATTGACAATTTTCTACTATTATATCTGCTTTTGATCTTAAAAATGAGCAATTCAACTTGAGCTAGGATGGGTCACCATGGCACACAAAGATAAGTAAATGAAACAGAACTAGGATGATAACAGAGAAAGGGTCCAACTACAACCTGCTAGTATATCATCTTAGTATCCTACAGTTACAGGTTTCAGTAACATTTTGATGGTTAACTACAGAATAACATGTACATATTTATTTATGAATTATTTAAGTTAACTAACTAGTTCAGTTTAAATACTTTATTTGGCTGGGGCTATGTTTATTCTCACTAAGTCCCTTTAAAGACTTCATAAGTCTCTGCATTATTTTTTAAAATATATTCAAGCTAGATAAGTCTAACCAAAAATTATAATTATGATCAGATATGAGCACTTCTTTTTACTAGTGGGCTTTTAACTTTTAAGAAAGATTTTTGAAGCAACTCACTATGAATGTTTTATTAATAAAATAAATTATGTGGATATGAATTAAACAAAATCAAGCCAAGATGATAAACAAAAAAGAAAGAGATATGGAAATAAAGTGGGTCAAAAGGTTAGTAATAAAATAGATAAATTAGTGAAATAAAAGACATAATAAAGTTGACACGGGGCCGGGGATTTGGCTCAGTGGTTCTGGTACCTGTCTTGCAAGCACAAGGACCTGGGTTTGATCCTCAGTAACCACATACAATACTGGGCATGGAGACTCACGCCCAGCAGCAACCAGTACCACATACCACAGTGCCGGGCGTGGTGGCTCCGCCTGTAATCCCAGCACTCGGGAGGCAGAGGCAGGAGGATTGCTGTGATGTGAGTTTGAGGCTGAGCTTAGGGCCAGCCTGAACTACAAAGCGAGACCTTGTCTCAAAAATAAATAAATACATAAATAAATAAATAATAAAAAATAAAGTTGATACTGAGTTATTCACTAATGTAAACATACAAGAAAAATTATAGTGAATGAAGTTTAGAAATATAAAAACTAAAATTATTAAAATGTAATACTATATACATATATGAAAATGCTTAAACTATTTAGCTATCAAGGAATTGGAAATTAAAACTATAGAAAGATTCTATTTCAACCTAGTTATAGTAGTTTTTATAAAAAACACTAAAAGTTATAAATCCTAGCAAGGACATGGAGAGAAAAGAAACCATATACACTGTTGGGGCTGGAATGTGTATTTGTATAAGCACTATGGAAAACAGTTCAGAAGTTCCTAAAGACTTAAAAATAGAACTACTATGATCCCACTGGATCACTCCTGGGTATTTGTCCAAAGGATAGGAAGTGAGCATAAAAAGGGATCCACAAGTATTCAAGTATCCTTTAGCATTATTAATAGCCAAATGACAGAATCACCCTGCGTGCCCAGCAACAGCTGACGGGATAAAGAAAACGTGATGTAAATATACAGTGGAGTATTACTCAGACATAAAGAAGAATGGAATTATGTCATTTATAGGAAAATGGATAAAACTAGAGGTTATCACATTAAGAAAAAGAAGTCAAAGAAAGACAAGTATTGCCTGTTTTCTCTCATAGACGGAAACTAAACAGTCTTTTAAAAACTAAATACCTGAGGGAGGGGATTTAGATCGGTGGTTCCGGCGCCTGTCTTGCAAGCGCAAGCACCCGGGTTCGATCCCCGGAAACCACATACCTATACTGGGTGTGGAGACTCACACCCAGCAGCAACCAGCACCACAGACCACAGTGCCGGGCGTGGTGGCTCACGCCTGCAATCCCAGCACTTGGGAGGCAGAGTCAGGAGGATTGCTGTGATGAGTTTGAGGCTGAGCTCAGGGCCAGCCTGAACCACAAAGTGAGACCCTGTCTCAAAAAACCTAAACAAAAAAACAAAAAAACAACAACAACAACAAAAAAACTAAATACCTGAAAGCAGAAGGGAAAGGTGCAGGACCCCAGGGGTAGAGAGCAGAAGAATATAGAAAGGAGGGTGGACACGACCAAAGCACCACAGAATGTGTGCATGGGAACATCACGGTAAAATCATTAGTTCTGACCATTGGTATGTGTTAATATCTATAATTTTAAAACTGGAGGAAAGTGATATGTAGAAAACAGATTTCATAATAAGTGTAACATAAAAATATGATCAGATATGGTACTACAGAACTTTTCTGATTTTTTTTTTTTTTTTTTTTTTGAGACAGGGTCTCATTTTGTAGTTCAGGCTGGCTCTGAGCTCACCCTCAAACTCACATCACATCAATCCTCCTGCCTCTGCCTCCCGAGTGCTGGGATTACAGGCGTGAGCCACCACGCCCGGCACTGTGGTCTGTGGTGCTGGTTGACTACTGAGCGTGAGTCTCCATGCCCAGTATAGTACGTGGTTACCGGGGATCGAACCCGGGTCCCTGCGCTTGCAAGACAGGCACTGGAACCACTGAGCTAAATTCCCGGCCCAGAACTTTTCTGATTTTAAAGGAGGGAATGTAGATGAAAGGGCATGTGAAAGCCCAAGAAAACTGATGACCAATGGTCACTACCACGAAAGTGTTTTACTACAACGTTTTTCTCAGTTCTATGGTTGGATACAAGTCCTTCATAGCCCTGGTGTCCTCGGCTCGGTCACGAGGTAATGCTTTAGGAAGTAATGGCACGCTTAAGATTTGGTGCTATGAGGCCTTTAGATCGCGGGTGCCTTTCAGTGACATTCTAGAACCACAGCCTCTTCCCCGCTCTCTTTTGCTTCTGAGCCACAAAGGGAGCACTTCTTACTCCCTTCCATTGTGATCCAGCAGCCTCATCAGAGCTTTAAAAAGAGCAAGTGCTACCCAGTCATGGGCCAGAACCTCTAACACCTCGAGCCAAAATAAACTTCCTCTCTTTAAAAGTTAATTATAGTTTGTATTTAGTGATAGAACAGAATGCTAACATACCTTCCCTGAAGGCCAAAGAAAACTAACTGAGTTATCAACTTTTACTATTCTTTCATTTAACTATATGTATAAACTCAGGTTTCCAGAATGAGAGCCATCAAATTTATGATTATTTGGATACATGGAGTTTTAGGGTGAAATTTACCTTTTTTGTACTTGTCTCCATTCCTTACATATTTATAATGAATGTATATTGCTCTTTCAAAAGGCATCTATAATATTTTTATAAAGAAAAAAAAAGGAAGGAAAGAAAGAAAGTAACAGACTACTGATTTGTCAAGATACTATTTTGTCACTCCCCCTGTTACCTAATCATTGCAATAGATGAAAAGAGTGAAGAGGAAGAGGAGGAGGAAGAGGAAGAGGAAGAAGAGGAGCAGGAGACCATTATGCATCTTACACTGATCACAGATCACACACATGGCGTGTGATCCCCCAGAGATTTCTGTTTATGCATAATATATTAGCACTTTACTGTCAGTAATTTTTCCCTATATTTTTCTCTAATTTGAAGTATCTGAAAGAGAACTCTTTATTTGTTGAGACCCAACTGTGCTGCTGATTAAAGAGGCCTGTATTCCATCAATATTTACATTCTGCTCTACAAGAGCAGAGAAACAACCTGATGTGCCTGTTGCCTTCCCACTTACACAGACTCTACTCAAGAAAACAATTGTGGTTCATTTTCTACATCTAATTATCTTTTCTACCAAGTCTCCGGTAGAATATCAATTCGCTGAAGACACAGACTATGCTTCTACTTTGTTCCAGATGAAGGCTGCTTTGCATGATGGAAGTATTAAAAATTCAGCTAATTGATGGTGATGATGATATTGTTTTCATCTCCCTAAGGCCAGCCTGTGAGCTATCTTAACCAGACATAATTTGGACTGCTGCAGATCAAAGTGACTCTGGCAGTCATGGCTCTATCTGCAATGACTCTTATACAATTACATTATCTCAGTCACTCCTTTGCATGTCATTTAGGATTTAGCCATTAGTCCACTGCCTACCTCTTCACTACTACTCTATTTACTACTTTTAGTAATTCCAATATTCCTTGATATGCCTTCCTCCTCTGTGCTCATTTACCAAACTTGAAACCTAAATTTCTATCTGCTCCCCAAATGCACCACCAGCAGCTCAAAATGGCTGAAGAAAATGCTCACTGAAGAATTTTAGAAAACCCTTCATTATCTTAAAATCAATTTAGGGTCATTGCTATGGTTTGGACAAGTGTCTTCCAAAAACTCCTGTGCCAAAAGCTTGGCTCATGGTGGCACTACTGGGAGATAGTGGCAACTGAGAATTGATATCCTGTGGGAGGTGCCTAGGTTCCATGACTTGTGCCCTTATGAGGAATTGTGGAACCATCTTCTGCTCCTGTCTCTGCTTCCTGGCTTGTGATAGAAGCAGTTAGCTCTGTCAGAGACTTTGACCATGACGTGCCACCCCAACCCCGATCTTGGACTGGAACCAGAGAACCATGAACTAAATAAACTTTTCCTCCTTATAAATTAATTCCCCTGGGTATTTTATTACAGTAACAAGAAAACTGGTTAGTATTAACATAATTCTTAAGAAAGACTTCATTACCACCAGCATTCCTCTGTTTGCAGGCTAAATTCATCTTCCATCCCTTCTCAAAATACGTTACTTTTTCCTGTCCCTTCAAACCTTCAACATTTCCCCCTCCTTTGCCCACTCACTTGAGACCAATGACACTGACTTTTATTCCACTCCAACATTAGAAGCAGCCAGAAGAAAATATCCTCATCTTTTCATCACCTAATCTAACCTAGTTGCATCTGACTCATCTTTTTCCTACTAGCACGATGGAGGAAATGTTCTCTGTCCACCCAGTGGCTCCTCCCCACCACGCTGGAGTCCATCCCTCTAATGCATTCAGAATTTTCATTCTCCTTCTCCACATTTCCTGCTCCCTTTTGATACTTTCCCTCTCAACTGAATAATTTCCACTACCATGAGAAAAGTCTCCAACCTTGAAACCTAAACAAAATATGTTTCCTTGATTCCATCTGTCCCTCCTAACTATTTTTCAAACCAAATATCTAAGGGTAGATCTTTGGTCACTTACCAATCTTTTATTATTCCTTTTTCCTCAACTCTAATCCAAGCCATCAATAAATAAATCTTGCCAGTTTTATCCAACATTTCCTATTTCCAGTGCTGTCACTTTAGTTCAAACAACATCATTTCTCATTTAGACAATGATAATAACATAAAAATTAGTCAGTCTTTCATTCTTGTCACCTTTTCATTTATTCCTCACTAAATAATAAAGTTGAACTTCTGAAAAGATGACTTAGGGTATTTAATTTCCCTGTGGAAAGCTGTAATGTCCATTGACTCTTAATAAAATAAAGCTCCTTCTAGACCCCAAGCCTCTACTTGGTCAGACTCTTACGTTTTCTTCAGCCTGATCCATCCCAGCCACACAGGTCTTCTCACCTCCTGAGAGACCCTGAATTCCCATCTCTTAAGGAATTTACACATGCTATTGCCTAGAAACTCCTCTTTCAACATCTGTACATGAGTGGACCCTGTGTGTCATTCAGATATATTCTCCAATGTCATTATTAAAAAGAGATGATGTCTCTATCAAGTTCATGTAAAGCACGATCAGGAGCATCCTACCACCCTAGGTCCTTTTTCTTGCTATTTTCTTGCCTTCATGATATTTTATAATGCTTAAATTTTTTATTTGCTATTTCGCTGTATTTATTGGTCTATCCCCAGTGTCTAAACTCATGCAAACCTTACAGACAGTGCTCAAGAGAAATGTCCTGAATAAATTAACTAATTAATTAAGCCCTTCGCCTTCCAAAATAACCTACCTGGTTTGCCTAACAGTTGCTATAAAGATAATAGGGTTCCGACTGTATTACACAACAATTACTCTATATTCTGCATGGGCCCCGGAGAAAACATAATCAGTTTAATTACTACCTCTCTCTTCTCTAAGGTCTCTTAAGGAAGAATCCAGCTTTCCCGTGCTGTCCTCAGCTGTCCACTTTCTCCGTGTATGCACAAGTGTCTGTGCTTTAGCAGTACACACAAAACCAGTAATACAAACTGTAGTATAAAAACAAAATTTAAACATTTCCATGGCTATTTATGGTAGTAAAAACATAATGGTTTCTACGGCTGCTGTATGCACTATTTCTTCAAGAATGTTAATCTTCCCACAAGAAAATATTTATCCTTTAGAGAAAAGTCTTTGATTTTTCCCATCACACTGCCTTACTTTATATTAATAATATTTTTCATTAATTTTACTATTAACTTTTGACTTCCAGCAATGTTATATCACTATTGAATTCTTTCAAATCACCATAGGGTAATATGCTAAGGATTAACATTTTAATAAAGGAGAATAACGTTTTTGTATTCTTAGAACATTCAGGGCCACAATAATTTTCTTATAGATCATTGTTAGAAATAGCTTTTTCATGGTTTTCTTGAAGATACCAAATGAAACTAATTTTATATATAGCATCAAGTATCTCTTTCACTAAAATCCATGTGCATTGCTATTGCTTAAGCAACCCCAACAAGATTTCAGGACTCAGAAGCCAAAAGTGCTTCAATCTAAATCTCATTATAACAAGAGCTTCTATCAAAGCTGCTAAATAGCAGTACTTTCTGTGAATTTAACAAAAAATATTCAGAGCCTTTCTGAGCTCCTACATTGTCATAAAACATATATTTATACCTAAAGAAGTCATTTTACCAAATCTTTTTTTCAACTTATTATAGGCAACTAGTTCTTGGATGTCACCTACACCACCTGTTGGGATGAATTCTATCTTTGGAATTGATCTGAAAGTATACAGACAATGAAGCAAAGACAAAACAAGCAAGGAAAATGAAGAGGTAGTAACATCTCCATTACTATCTTTCAGATAGAGGCTTTAAAGTTATATGTGACTGTGCATTACAAAGAGTGAAGAAATTTTTTGCTGGAATGCTCAGGTAGCCAAAAAAATCTAGCTAGAATTGAACACATTCATTTCAAACACTAACATGATAAACAAGGAAAACTTCACTCCCACCCCTCCTTTTGCTCCACTTTGCCCCTGCTGATTTGAGCCATGAGCTTCCTTTGAGAAAAATTCTAGAAACACCTGGACAAAAGGACATGAAAGAGGGGAACAGGACAAAATTCCTGCCTTTTATATGTCAAACAAATTCATCCCTTAAATACACTGTGACTGAAATTATTCCTTACGACTCAATAACTGACTACTAAGTTGTTTCTGATGCATTTGGGAAAAGTACGTTCGGTTCTCTAAATTATTTAAAACTGTTTACATTTCTGTTGAAACTTAATCTCTCCATTTGTTCAGATAAACTATTAAAAGTAACACATTCACCTGAGCCTTATTTTCATCTTGTAATAGCATTTCTGATTCGTTTAATTTAGTTATGTTTAAGCCAATTATTAGTACAAAATCATAACACAGACAGTAGTACAAGAACAATACTGGAAGTATTCCATGATTGTTTTATACGTAACTTCTTTTGCCAGTGATTATAAAGCATCAGGCATTGGTCATGAAGAAGTTATTTTCCACATTTGCAAGCGATCTCCTCTACATGTGAGTTAAAACTATAACAAGTGCTTATCAAACATGCAATTGTTTTCAGTCTTCCAAATGTATTTCTTCCTGCATCCATGTAATAAGTCATTCATGAGAAGCTCATTAGGAAGCATGACATAACACATGGTATTATCCTATCTGAAAATTCTAAGTCATATCTTTCATTTGCCTTCTTTCTTGTTTAAATTTGCCATCCTGAGTTTGTGAACCGCACAGCTTTTCCTGAAATGACAGGAGAGACCAGTGATGTAGAATTTATAGGTTTTCTTTTCCATTTCTGTGCAATATCAGGGTGACTTTGATTAAAGTGACTGGCTACTAGGAGTTTGACTAAATTGACAGACCATTACTTTACTGGTTAAGAAATCAATTCTTTCAATCTTGAGGGTTAAACTGATTGTGTTTCAGATATGACCTAAAATGATCTTTTTCAAATTTGACATTACCAGTCCAAAGCAATTGGTAAAGAATGTGGTACTTCAAAACTGACATACTAAAATTCATTATCTATGACTATATTAATTTGAAGTTGTGGTCATATGAGACTATTCTCTGTTGAGTTAGTTTCATAAGACTTTCAAGTATTAAGAATTGTTTTACATGGATGCATTTCATAACTTCATGGGTACAACCTAGAACGACATTATCTACAAGGCACTAGTGGCACAGAAAGTTTAAACCCAACTTGCCAGCCGTGGTGGTGAAGTCTTGCAATCCCAGCACTTGGAAGGCTGAGGCAGGAGGATCACCGCGAGTCTGCGGCCAGCCTGAGCTCATAGTGAGACCCTGTCTCAAGACTTTAAAAAACAAAAAAATAAAAAACACAACTCACTGTGTTTATACTAAAATGACTTATTGGGTTGAAATAAGTTTCTTACAGTAAAATCAAAGCTTCATCTAAACTGTTTTCTTCAATTTGAATGTGTATAAAGGAAATTAAAAATGAAGAAAAAATTTCCTTCCCTCCAAAATTACAGAGTTCTAAAATTTCACAAGTTACAGCCTTACTAACATGGAATTGTAAAAAAAAAAAAATATGTCTCTTCTTTACTAAAGTTTATACATGATTCAAGTAAGAGAGAAATTTTCCTCTGAATTCTTTTTCAACTCATAACATGGTCAGGCACACAACTTAAGCCTCTGTATGTTTTTTATACTTCTCTAATGTTTGCCAAACTCTTTTTTAAAGAAAATTTATCTCAAGTTCTGTCTTTCTCCAGGCAACAGAACCTGGAAAAATTTAATAATGTCATTTTCATTGCAGTGTGTTTATTTTTATAGTTACCTTCTGTTTGCAGCAGAGAATACTGCTTTTCTATTCTATTTAAATAACTTTAGATTACAAAGTGAGTCAATTTAAAGAGAATACTGTGGAAGAATTGGACAGGTGGTAAGCAAAAAAAGATCATAGAAGTAGTAAAAAGAACTACATGTTAGGAAGTAACAATAAACAAAATTAATACATGAAAAATTACATTCAACCTGTAAGGGGAAAACCATCTACGTGGGTAACTAAATTAATTCCAGTCTCTTTCCCATCACTTACTTATCACAGTGTTATGTCTGATTATATATGTCTTTTTATTTAGCAAAGTAAATCCAGTAAAGTCTCTACTCTACAATATTCTGATCATTTTCATTCAATACAATTCAAGCTCAAAAGTTATCAAAGTGAACCACTTAGAGGAAAAAATGTCCATAATTCAAAAATTTCATTCAGTATATTCTTAGTGATTACCGAGTACACACAATGCTGTGAGCCAGATTTGAGAAGGGATAAAAAGGTTCTTGCATCTATTCACTGATTCAAAGGCTATAATTTTGAGTCACCTCAGTATTCAAAGCTACTTGCTGTGCAGTTTAACGAAAGGAAGGTAGGAGCGGAGCGAGGGGAAAGAGGAGAAAAGGACAAAGGGGAGGAATATTTAATATTTAAAAAGGATCCCAAACTCAAAGAGATCATCATCTAGTCCATTATTACTTACTATTGTCCTTAATTTTATCACATCGTTCTAGGTATTATTTCATTTTCCTACACATTGTCTCTTTAAAGAATTCAATGTATTATTCAGTCAGAAGTAATATTTAAGAGACATTTCCTTTGAGTGTCAGATTATATGAAACTCAATAACAAATTCATGGCATACGAAATACTACAACCTTACAACAGCAGTGTTTATAAAATTCTACACATAAAATTCTTTCATGTATTCTTTGGGAAAGGGGTGCTATACCCCAGAAAGTAAAGGGCTCAAATTCAGTATAACAAAGTTAAGGGGATGACTTCAACATATGCATTTAATGTCAAAAGCCACAGGCAAAGTATAACTTCCGATTTAACTCTAGAAATTAAAACTATTAGAAGGAAGCCGCTATCCTTCACTAATGAAACACCTCCAACTTTTCCTAAATTCAAGCACCTCATTTGGAATGCGGAACCGTGATCCTGGAATATATTCATTAAGCTACTTGCATTTATAGTCATCCCCCTCACTCTGTGCCACGTGCCCACCAAGCCTCCCTTTTCATCAAAAAGAGACAAAGGCTATTGCATTCGAAGGAGGCTTTTGTGGTTCTTGAAATATAAAAAGGAGTTTTGATTTTGAGAACTGAGCAGAAATTTTCATTTCAGATTTACTGAAGGCAGATTTTCACCAAAAGTTTTTGTACCATATGTATTCACACATCACTTTTTTAAAAAATAAAAATCCTAAAGAAGAATTACAACATTATCCTCATACCCTAAGCTGGGTCACGATATTTTGCCATGCTTCTGGGCATGGCATGCTTTTCCTGTGCACTTCAGGCTGCTGGTGTAACTGGCCACAAGGTTGGAGCTGCCCTCCAACCCAGCTTCCTCCTTGGACTCACTGCCCTCCTGGTCCCCAAAGGATCATAAAACAGCTAATTGAGCTATTAAATGCAAATATCAGCCACTCATGCATCAACTTTAATCATTTTACTACTTAATTACAACCAACAGTATGGAAAGAAAGGTAACATCAGGTATCAAAGAGTCTGAGCCAGGAAATTGGCCCTGCAAGGGAATTTACATGTCATAATCCCAGCCCTGTGGCTCCCTGCCCTTCGAAGTCATTTCGCTCAGACTCTGAGGCCAGCCCTGTTTTCTCTGCAGCAGGGAGACAGAGGATCCAAGCACCAGCAATTCCACAACTCTGCCTGAAGCCAATCTACCTGGGTTCCAGCAACCTGAGGCCCCTTCTGCTGTATCACATTTCCTTTTATGCAGCCATTACTGTCTTTTCTTTGCATTCAACACACATGCCTTGCCAGGTACGGTCTTAGCAATGGAAAGCACAGAAGAGTAACTTCCTCAGAGAAGGGGGCTCGCTAATTCCTGCAATTTCAGATAGCTTGCCTCCTGTGGCAGCTTCGTCTAATTTTGCTTCCCATAAAAGTAAAAATATTATTTTTTCTTAATGTGAAAAATTTTTCAATACTCCATAATTGCAGCCATTTGGGCCCTCAGTTCCACTTAAACAGCATTTTACTGTCTCAGATGTTACAATAAAAGCTTCTGCTTATTCTTCTTGTAATTTTTTTAACTGTAGTTCATTCTACTGCTTCTATGATGGTCTTGGGTTTCTAGCTTCTTTAATTAATTTCTCATCACATAGAATTACTGAAGTTTCCTGTTAATTAGAAGTGAATAATTCAAAATCATTTCTGCCATAAAGCTATCTTTAATACTCCACAAGATATGTCATTTCACTTTTATTCCATGCATGCTTTATTTAAACAGAACATGCTATTATTTCAGGAAAGAGAGAAAAATATGAGTTTTATAACCTTTCTATCATAAAACCAGGATATTCTTGAGGGTATGGGTGGTGGGATAATTTGCTGCTGTTTAGATCTATCTAGGCAAAAGGGAAATTTTTACTCATATACAGAGGAGGGACAAGAAATGGCTCGAGGTCACTGAAGCCACTGTCAAGACAGAATCAACTCTGGTCCTCTTATTTTCAGATTCTCTATTAAATAAACAATAAAGATCTTTGTAGTTTTGACCACTTTTAATCAAGAATGCTTTTAACCAAAACCCAAGGTGTTCTTTGAGGGTCTCTCATAGCTCTACAAGCACAGTTTGATACATTTACTGGTTCGAAGAAGAATGAGTGAAAGACTCAGGCAGGAACAAGAAGTAAGCAAGTTCCTATTGATACCCAGGCTGGGCCTACAAACCCAGTTTCTTCTGAGCAGTCTTCTGTTGGTTTTCTACAGTGAACATCCACCATTTCCCTTGCTCAGAGTCTCAGTGACAGCAAAGTCTTAGAGCCTGACACAGGATCTGCCCCTCCACTCTCTCCTCTAGTGTGGACACTTGGGCCATGGCCATCAGCTAACCCAACAAGTAGGAAAGCAGCTGCCTGTAGACCACAGAAAATGTTACAAGCAGGAAAGTTCTAGTGAACTGAATCTTGGGGTTGAGGATGAAGAACAGTCTTGCTGCAAAGCCTTGGGAAATGTTCATGGTATGAATTATTCTGCCACGGACATGAAGCTGCCACAGGGTCACTAACCCTGCTGACCTGACAGTTAACTCGAGTAAGCCAGTTCCAGTTCCACATCACTAGGAGGAACTGTGGTATATGTCTCCTTGTCTCTGATACTAACTTCATGAGTTTGAGTTTGTCATCCTCATTCTGAGAAACCACTGTGCACCAAAAGGGGGCACTGTTGAAGGAATGTCAAAGCATATAAATCTTAAAGCCAAGCCCTCTGCTCTCAAAGGTTATGATCCAGAAGCAAGTTCAGCAACATGTAAGACAGAAGGAATGATCTCTTAAAAGAACACAACCACCAAAGTTCAAGTTAACACAAAGCAAATTGGCATCTAAGTGCTGAAGACAGGAAAAAGGAGCACATCAGCCCATCTCCTGGGGTGGATGAAAAGCCTAAATCAGATCACACAGGAGAAGACTCTCAGTGAGTCATGGGCCACTGAAGGAATGGAAAGGATCCTTCCTCAGCGCAGTGATGCTAATCTGACAAGGCAGCATCAGGTCCCCAGAACATGGTAATTGACAATGACAAGGTCAAAGATGGAAAGGCAGGATGCCTGGGGACACCAAGGAGATGGAGCAGCAAACAGAGCTCACTGACCTCAAAGGCACTGGAGTGAACTGAGTTCACAGAGGCAAATTATTGCCTACAACACCACTGCTGCTGCTTCTCATCCCATTTATTATACAATCATGGCCACAATTTTAACTTTACTAATGCTCAAAAATCCTCATTCATCTGCACAAATGTTCTCAAAAGGCTGCCTTAGGGATATTTAAGATTAAGATCGAAATGATCTTCAGAATAGCACTTTCCAAGTTCATACTGCAATCACTGATTTGTAAGTTAGAAGTGTGGCCTTTAAGACGGAGTTCAGACTCTGTCACTGGCTCCCTGTGTGCCTTGTCCACATTCTGTAACTTCCATTCTCGGTGCCTTGACATCCTCTCAATAAATGGGAGGTGGAAATTTGTAGCTCATAACATGGTTTTCCAGGGTAAACAAACTAAGAAATGTAAATTATCCAGTGCAAAGCCCAGAATGTAGTAAAAACTCAATACTTGGTAGATGCTATTTTTATCATTTTTGAACGACCACATTCAAAATTGGAATTAAAATTCTAAATTAATTAATTTTTTAAAAATATAGGCCATTTGATTAGTTTTGCCACTTATTTTTGAATAGGAAATCAGTTAGGATTATTCCTGCTTTCTGTCACTTCAAATATCAATTTCCCTTAAGTCTGACTCCTTGGAAATAAAAATCAGTTGGCAAGTAGCCAGGAAGCTGTAATATTTCATGCACATCCAACATGAGAGGGAGAAGGGGGGTAAAGACACACACACACAGACACACACACACGGAAGAGAAAAGAAGAATATGATTTTCCAGTACTTGTGCCTTCCTCCTGGATTACGCAATCATCCTGAGACCCGTATGGCCAGAGGCTTGGCATATTCCAGTTGAGGAGAGTTGGAATGTTCAGAAAATTAGGGGTCCAAGTGGAAAAAGGAGAGGGGTGCTTATGGAAAATCAGCAGCTAATTCCACAGAGATTCAGGAACATCTCTCCATTCATTTGTTGATCTGAAATTTTAAGGTAGAGGTCACACAACATGCTCATTTTGAACTTTCACTACTTCCAATTCTGCCCTCTAAACAGGAAGGTGGCTGCTCTGCACTAATGTTCTGGAATTTTCTACCTCCACAAAAATGGTTCAGGGAGAGAAATGTCCTTAGAAGCAAAATGCTTTGCCAACCGCTATGTGTTCGCCAGCTTTCCATCACTGTAACAGGACACCTGATAATACCAACTTAATGGTAGGGAGGGTTTATTTTGGTTCATGTTTTAGTCTTGGTAGGCTGGTGCCATTGTGAGAAGCTGTAGTGAGCAGGGCATCATGGCTGATAAGGGTGGCATGAGAAGCTGCTCACCTTGGCAGCCACCACAGGAACCAAGAGAAAAGGAAGGAGCTCAGAGCCTCAGACAGTGGGAGCCTTCCACCGCGTCTGCTCCACCCCAGGGCTCATCTGTTCGGGGTGGGCCGCCCCTGTGAGTTTGCTGCCTCTGGTGCCAGTTGTATCTACAAATATCTTCACATGCACATACAGAAGTCAGCTTTACTAATCTCTTCAGGGTTTTTCTATTGAATCAAATTAACAATCAAGATGAAATGTTATTATTGAGGTTTTGCTATTTGTTTTGTTTTGTTCTGTAGTACTGGGAATTGAATCTAAAGCCTTCGCACTGAGATACGTCTCAGGCCTTTCTTTGTTTTGTTTTGTTTGTTGGTCTGTTTCTTTGTTTAATTTTGAGGCAGTGTCTCACAAAGGTGCTCAGGCTGGTCCTGAATTTGCTGTCTTCTTTTCTTTCTCTTGTAGATGGAGCTGATTTTCCTACTGCTCTACAGTGACATATATCATTGCTACAGAGTGCTGGTTAATACATAAAGACACCAGCGCAGGCAGTGGGAAAGGGAAGATCTGCTTCACTTTTGATGCTCAATGATGACGACCAATTGAAATGATTTTAGTCCAATCGACAAGATGAAATACAGCCACCCTTTCTGAGAAATTCAGGAAGATGAGACCTGAAGAAAAAGATTAGGCACATATTTTTTGTATTTCCTACATGACTTTCACTCACTGATTTGTCATATAAACAAGCTCAGAATTTTTTACCTAATTTTCCTACTTTTCAAATCTCAACTTTCTCCCATGACAGTAGCTTTCTATTATTATGATGCATGAAACCCCAAATAATATTTTCTTTATCTTATTGGAAAAAATATGAAAGCATCTGGAGTAAATGAAGCTCTGAAAATAATAAACAAAATCCAGACACCAATAAAGCAAGGTAGATTCTTAATCTCTGTTCTTTTTGAGGCACTAGTTCTCCCACAGGAATCATACTGGAAATCATACTAAGTGCAGCCTGAATTTCTATATTCTAATACTGTACTACATACATTAAAAGGACCAGAGTTATCTGAAGTAAATTTTAAAAGAAACAAATACTTCACTGATCCCCTCAGACTCTTGATATATATGTAATCAGAGTCAAATGGAGGCTCCAATGGCAAAGCAGCAAGGCAAAGGTACAGAATCATGAAAGTTAAGAATTATGTGACCGTGTTATTAATACCATCTCAGATTCTTTGCCTCCATTCTCTATATTTTTAAAATATCTACTCAAAATTCTATCTCAAAGAACAGCATGATGACAGAGATGAATTTAAACTGGACAAATGCAGTGAACTGAAAAAGTGAACTATATTATTTTCTCTCCCTCTCTCTTTCTCTCTCTCTCCCTCCCTCCCTCTTTCCTTCCCTCCCTCTCTCCCTCCCTCCCTCTCTTCTTTCTTTCTGTTTCCAAAAGTAGCTTGTATATTGTGTAGGATAAAAAGTTCAATATGTGGAAGTATTCCCTAAAATCTTCTAAATACCACATAGGTCACAAATCCAAAGCCATGCACAAGTTATCCATTCACATTATGGTTTTTAAGTCTGTATATTAAAATCTGGCTTTTCCTCACATTTGCACTCATCTTTAAACACTACTCTTTTTCAGCCAGTGACAGAATTTCTTTTACTATAAATGCTAATAGGATATTCAATGAAAGCTTCACTTTTTAACCAATCATTTTGGTATCACAGACATTGCCTTATTCATTTATTCATTCAATCTATTCATATGGGTCATTATTTTCTGTAAAAGAAAAATGCACATCTTGATTAATGAGATAATCTGTGAAGTAATTGTCTAACTTTTCTAAATTTCATACCTATTAATTTCAATAAATTTCCACTAATTTCTGTATTATAAAGTTGATTGAGTGGGAACATCTAATCTGTCCTTACGAAACCCTTTATTCCTGCAACAATACTTCTATAATTTTAAATATCATTTTGTGATTTTTTTATCAACAGTGCAAAAGCAATCCATATCTCTCCTCATGAAATACATCACCTATTTTACACAGCCAAATTCTCTTAAATTTTACTGCAGAGTAATCCAAAGTTACCTGAATTAATTTTTCCATGAGTCACGTGTACTAGAACACAATGTTTCAATGAATTTCTGATGGTCACGAACTAGCAAAGTCCCTGCCCACGTTCGCTGGGGAACACTGATCAGTTGGCTTCCCTTCCATCTTGCCCTCCAAGTATGCCAGTAGCCACAAACCTCACACTCCATGCTGCAGGAACAGCAATGAGAAGAGGGAAGAGCTACTGGCTCAGTTACAGAAGGAGGACTTCATGATACGAACAAACGTTCCCACAAATAACACCAAAGTTTCAAACGTAAGTGACTAGAAGAAAGTGTCACCACTTTGGGGAAGGAGAAAATGGAGGTGGGAAGCTGAGGAGCACCCCGTGGGTCTTGTGGAGGAAGGGTGTAGAGAGCCACTCCAGGTACACAGAGGGGTAGTAGAGGGAATGTTGGCAGTAAAACTTGAGCAAGAGCATTATATGGGAATGTAGAGCTGTTAACCATCTGAGGGGGAGAGAGAGAGAGACAGACAGAAAGAGAAAGAAAGATGAGGACAAGAAAAACACACAAGTGAATGAAAAACTATCCATGGAAGCGCTTAAGGACAGCTTAATGGGAGACAGGAGAGAGAGGAATCAAAGAAATGCAAGAACGAGGAAGGGGAGGAGAAAGAAGGGGAGCAAGGGGCGGAAGGGCCGATGGATGAGGTAGAGAGGAGGAGGAGGAGAAAGCTGGGGCGAGGCGGTAGCACGTCTGTATCCCTCTACTTTGGGGGATGAGGCAAGAAGACGGAGTCTGAGGCCAGCTGGGCTACATGCTGACACCCTACTTCTAATACAAAGCAAAACCAAAAGAACAGGTGAGAGCCAACCAACAACAAAATATATTTATTCATTCTTCATTAATCCAAAAACAGCTACTAAAATCTGCTCTGTCGTCGACACTGTTAGACATGGAGGCAGGAGGAATATTCATACAGGTACAATATAGACATGGCCTCTGCTCTTGCGGTATTTATAGTCTAGCATCAAAGAAAGAGGCACACTGAATAAATAAGACACATAAACACACACACCCACACACACACACACACACACAGTCCCACCCTTCAATAGTATAACAGTGAAAAATGCTCCAAAAGGGGGAAGAAATTCAGATGCAGCATCTGGGGGAAATACAATAAAGAGCTGCCTAGTCTTTCCAGGAGGGTCAGAGGAGGTTACCTAAAAAAGAAAAACTACAGTCCCTGGCACTGAAGAATAAAAACCAAGACTACCAAAAGAAAAGAAATCAGAGAGCTCAACTAGACATGGCGGAAGATGGAAACATAGAGCGCAGAACCCGGGAGCTCAAGCCCGCCCACGCCCCAGCAGCCTCAAAGCCCTCCTCTCCATCTTTCCTCCTGTACTTCTGTCACTCTACATTCCCAGAGAAGCACGAGTCCTCAGTGTGGGGCGGACAGTGCCGCTAACCCAACATCCACTCACAGTCCTACTTATTACCACAACTCTAGATTCTTTAGCATAGCAAGGGTTCCATCTAAATTTATCATTTTTCCAGGCTTCCTTGCAGCTAGGAGTGATGTTCTGACCATTCTGAGATCAAAATAGTGACAGCCTGGTCAGAAATAGGGGTTAGAAAACCATTTCAAGCCCCTCTTTATAACCCAGATCTTGGCATTATCATAAATACATGGAATAACCACATCATCCAATGAAATATGTTATTTAACCTAGGAAAATATTTTGGAGCTGTAAATGTTATCCCTTGGAGGCTGTTTAGCCTTTAAGGCACAGAAAACTAGTATATTTAAGACATCTAGGTTGTCATGTCACAACATTTGCTTAAAAAAGAAACTCTGCATTGTTGTATATTGATCCAGACCACCAGAGAAAGTAAAAGGAATTTTATTCAGAGAGCATTATGTGTGGCAGCTGGTGGCAGGACATTTAAATGGTATTATTTATCTTAAGTACCATGTAAAAGAGTATCTCAGAGTCTCTGGCTTCAAAAATATATGTCAATTTGGCAGGCGACCAATACCTTTGTAGTTATTAAAGCATGAATAGATTTTCAACATTTCCCTTTTTCTAATTATACACATTGATCTGTCATGTCACTGCCACTTTGCAAGGTATGTAAAATCAACACTGGCTGGCTTGCAGGAGCCCTGCAAATACCAAGAATCATTACACTGTGCATTCTCTGGGCTGTCTGCTGTGCCATGTATTTCACTGAAAGGGGTGTCCAGCCTGATAGAGCTTTGAAGGCAAAACCTTAGGAACTGAATCCTATCTCTGTCGAATGCTAATTATGTAACCTGAAGCAAGTTACTCAATCTCTCTGAGCTGTGGTTTCCTGAATACCTACATTTGGTGAGTATTAAATGAGATCCTTTATAAACAAACACAGAAAGCATAAAGGCCTGCCTACACTGCTTTAAGCTCTCGGCAAACATTATTTCCTTCCTCTTTTGCCCTTTCTCCACACTGAACTACTCTTGAGGAATTCTCATTAAAGAAAAGAGAGGTAAAAGCTAGTAAAATCTATGCCTACAGAATGGATTCTAAATTAAGTGCAAAGAAAATGGGGATTCTGCTTAAGTTCTGAAACAAAGATTATAAACATACAGGAAATGGGGTAGTGTAGCAAAAATCAATTGCATTTATTATTCAAAAATCATGCAGATCCTAAAAATGATATTTTAAGAATGCTTTCCATTTTCACAATACTTATTATCAAATGATCACAAAGCTGTGTCAGAATAGAATTTTAAGGACTCACCTCTCCTTGTTCTACAAGAGTATGTTGGGGATATTTCCTGGCAAAGCCCTGAGCAGAGGGGTTAGGGTGAAGTCATCCTCACCTTCATCCTCCTGTGACCCTTACATGCATCCCTGTCTGCCCCACATCTGTCTGCCCCATCTTACTTTCTCCTTGCTGGGGCAAAATACTCAACACCCACAAGCTAAAGGAGGAAAGGCTTATTTTAGCTTGAGGTTTTTAGAGGTCTCAGCCCATAGTCAGCTGGCTCCAAGACAGGGCACCATGGAAGAGGAACAGACAGTCCATGGCAGGGTAGGCAGGAACCAGAGGGGGATGGAGACAGCAGAGAGGTTACAGACTTCCAAGCCACACCCAAGGTCATCCACCTCTTCCCACACCTCTTAACAGCTTCAAATCCACCCATAGCCCCTCAAGGGACTAATCCAGTGTTACACACCCATGATCCAGGCACCTCCCAAAAGCCCCACTTTGAGCACATGATGTTTAGGGGGACCTCTAGATATAAGCCATCACAGTCCCCTGTACAAGAGCAAGCACACACATACACACAAAAAGTAAACATGTTCCTTGGGAACATAGGGGACAGCTCTTCACCGAGCATCACCTCTCAGATGAGCTGTCTGTTTCACTTCTTTTTTTTTTTTTCCTTTTTGAGACAGGGTCTCACTTTGTGGTTCAGGCTGGCCCTGAGCTCAGCCTCCAACTCACATCACAGCAATCCTCCTGCCTCCGCCTCCTGAGTGCTGGGATTACAGGCGTGAGCCACCACTCCCAGCACTGTAGTACATGGTACTGACTGCTGCTGGGCACAAGTTTCCACACCTAATATTATATGTGGTTACTGGGGGATCGAACCTGGGCCCTTGCACTTGCAAGACAGGCACTGGAACCACTGAGCTAAGTCCCCTTCCCTCTGTTTCACTTCTTTTAGGGCAGTTTGGCAGGCAGGGGCAGTGAGAATAAAACATTTTAAAGTAGGACCCTAGTGATAAAACCTCTGTAATATTTATGGATACTTACAATTAATATTTTTCCTGCAGGAATTATGAAAGATAACATTTTCTTGGCCTCTCTCAAAAATGTCAGTCCATCTGTCTCTTAATACAAATGTGTCTCCTTGTTGGTTCCTCCTAGGAAACTGTTGGAGTGGGGAGGATGGCCCTTGTCCACACTTGTAATTATTCAGAGAATGTTTCATTTTATTTTATGTCAGAGTGGCCACATTTGTATTATTCCTCAGTTGCCCTAATTGTCACCATAAATCAGGAAACAAGAATCTCAATGTATGATTACCATTCAAAATAGACACAGGAAAGAAATGAAAGCTTTCTTTCTAAGCAGAAGAAAGGGTGATTCCACTGAGCTTCCTAAGGGAATGTCTACCACGCTGAAGAGTACATTACTGAAAAAGAGATAAGCAATTGTGCGGAGTACAATTGCCAGCACTTTCTAGTCTTTCAACCTCACTTCTAAATGCTTATGAAGAATAACATCTTCACATTTTTCAAAATGCTACTACAGGAGAAAGCCACTTACACTCACTCACATTCACAGGTATTGCCAATACGGCAGTTATTATTTAAAGAAGAGAAAGAAACAGAGAGACAGGGAGACTTCAAAATCCTGGCTTGTACAGTGTGGAGCATCTCAGCCAGGAATACTGAGTGCTAAAACCCTGCCCTCACCGCCAGCTTCCAGGGCCCGGCCTCCTCTCCTGCTTCCCTGAAGGGATTCCAGCAAACACCTTATGTGGAGGCAGAGTGTTTTCAAGAAATGAGCTTTGAGAGAATACAACAAGCCCAAACCTAAATTGATGAATTATTTTTACTCCTGTGCGAGTTTTTGTTTTGCTAATAATAAAGGAGGCAACAAAGCAACGCTAACTTCCAGCACGTTTGTATCACTGGCTAATTTAGTCACTGTAACTCTGGAAATATAGGAGGTGTGAAGAAAAAAAGTGAGCCAATAGAGTTGTTTGGACAGTTCGATCAGTGCATTAAAACAGTAGATCAAGGGCTGTGGAAGTATAACTAATTCCACATCCTGGGCAGGCGTGGTGGCGCACACCTGGGATCCCAGCATTTGAGAGACTGAAATAGGATGATGACCCGCCATCGGAGGCCAGCCCCGGCCGCCTAGTGAGTTCTAGTCTGGCCTGAACTACGTAGCAAGATCCTGTCTCCAAAAAAACAAAACAAAAATGTATATAATCCCTAAATTGATCTTTTTCAGGAAAAGACAACACATGTTTCTGTGGCACTAGAAAGTCAAGTTGTCACTGTATTTTAAAACAGGGACCTCAGCTATTGACACAAAATCATATTTTAGAAAATAAGATTAGTCAATAACTGAATAATCAGTTATTAAGTTTGTTGGGCAATTTCAACCACATTTTAAAGCAGTAAATATGAGATTATAAATCACACTGTAAAATACAATGAAAATATACAAATATATTTTTACCTCTCAGACTTTTAGGAAATTTTTTTATGATTATTTCTTCCTGTTCCACTTTTAAAATTGAGTTGAATGCTGATAAACCATATGTCATCCAAACCCAAGTCCTATGTGTCTGGCAATTAATATTTGGCAACAATATTAAAACAGCACTTAAAATTTCCAGGCTAAGAACTAGCTGGCCCACAGCCTAAGCATGATAGTAGACCACATTTAAAACAGTATTTGGGTATTCTCAGAATAACATTGCTTACTGTCTTACTCTGCATTGATGGGACTTCGGTACCTCTCCCCTGCCTGTGTCTCAACATAAGTTTTATTATGGTCACATACATCACTGCATAGCAAATGTCTGAATTCTAAGTAATCTTGAAATTAGCATTTCTTCAAAAATCAAACTAGAATGATCTATAAGGTTATCAGGGTCTTTGGAAGATTAGGTCAAAATTTAATCCATTTAAAAATACACATTAATGTAATACTTATAAACAAAATTTTTAAAAATGAACTAGAATCACTCTACTCACTCCAAAGGACACCCCTGGCTGTACTGGCCCCCTGCTGGCAGAGGGTGCAGGAAGGAAGTGGGGAGGCCAGGATCAGAGATGGGAGAGCAGAAAACTAAGTCACAGGCACACGCAGGCAAAACAGGCCAGAGCCATGGTGGTCAAGGTCGTGTCCTCTAGAAATGCCACTTAACCAGGAGAGAGATCCCTGTAGCTAACAGATCATGTTTACTAACCAGTAAGATCCTACTGGACATAATGCAATACTATTACATCTTCTATACAGTTTATTTTAGAATCACCTGAACTTTACACCCTTTTCCAGCACCTAAAAGATAGTACAATCCAGTCCAAAATCTGGTTCTTAAAATTTCCTAATCAAATAAGAGAATAACAGTAGCTATTATACTGTGTATTATTGTCTTCAGAGTACAAGACAGAAACAAGAAAGATTCTTACACAAAAGAAATGCACAATAACACTAACTTTTAACAAACAAAGATAAACTAGTAGTATGATTTAATTGAAATCAATTAGGATACATATTGAAATATTTTCAAAACAATAAAATTTGTAATTTCGGGAAGTATTTGGCCTTTTCCGTCTTTTTTATTTATCTCTGTTCCATTGTGGTTTTTGTTTGTGTTTCCCACAGAAGAAAAACCACGCCGTCCTGAAGTTTGTGTGCCAGACTATTTCACTTACACTGATGTTCTCAAGTTGCCTCCATTTACCTGTGAATGCCTCAAGTCCACCTTTCTTCGTGGCAGTGTGGTACTTCACTGTGTATAAACACATTCTATCCATTCATCTGTTAATGAACTTCTAACCCATTTCCAAGATTTAGCTAGTGTAAATTGTGCTGCTTCAAACTTGGAAATGCACATATCGCTGTTACAGGATGATTTTAACTTTATATGGAATCTCAGTCTGGAGATTCCCCAAAACACTAAAAATGGAAATTGCATTCTACCCAGCTATTCCCTTCTAGACATCTTCCCAAAAGAGTTAAAAGCTCCCAGTTATTTCCAAGCCTCAGTTTCCTGATACATAAACTGGAAATAATAGTATGTATAGTAGAATGACATATTTTAATGCCTAGAAAAATAACTTGATTTATAGTAATATAATAACTTATTCAAAATATTAACTTTCTAGAAGTCCTCTTGTTTATTTATTTTTTTTAAGACATGGAGGTTGAATGCACTCTGCCATGAAGCTGTATGTCTATTCCTTTTTCATTTAATTTTGAGAGAGACTCTTCGGTGTCTCCGGCTGCCCTTAAAGTTGTAACCCTCCTGCCTCTGCCTCCTATGTCATAAGTGACTGTGTACAAAAGATGCATCACCACACTCGGCACATACCTCTTAGTTTTACATATGCAAGCATTTGTGAAGTAGCCACACTTTTTCACTTACATGGCAAAGTCAAAAGGACATTGTTTCTTTTCTATTTTCAGCAGTTCTCTGGCTTTCAGAGCCACCCCCTCCCCCCAGTAGTGGAGACTGAGCACAAGGTTTTCAATTTTAAGACAAGCTTTCACAAGTTGCTAAGTTGTCCAGGCCAAGCTCAAACTTGTGATTCTGCTACCTCAGCCTTCAAAAGTCCTGGGGATTACAGGTAGGTATCACCATGCTGCTCCAAGCTGTTTTCCTCATAATAGATTTTTTCCTGTTTCTATCATGGCTGCTTTTTCTTCATTCTGAATGAAATTTAAATGTTTATAACATATTGTCTACTCACTCATTTATAGCCCATGAATATGGCAAAAATACTTGTTATTCTTCATTATCAGTTGGTGCCAATAATCTTCGTGCTGCTCATAAAAACAGAATCTATGTTAAGGAACAAATACTGAGAGAACTTTCACCTTACAGAAATATTAACTTCCAGTTTGGACACTTGTTTCCAAAGAGGAATTTCTCTTTCCAAAAACTCACCACAACCAATCATATTCAGAAACCTAAGTAAGCCATTATTATTTCTGCTTTAAGTCTTGAACTATTAATTTTATATTTCAAAGGAATGTTAGCTTAGAAGCAAAAGGCTTTGATCATTTCATCAAGGAAAACCTGTAAAATTGAATTCACAGGGTCAGACCAAAAATTTTTCCTCAGCTGACAAAACTTTCCAATTTTAAATCCACGGTCACCCTACATTCCCTGTCTGCACAGCTTCGTGGAATTTCGCTTGCTCATTAAAGCAAGGCCCTCCATAAGAGTGAGTTCTATAGAGTCTTTCTATGTAACATAACATTCCTAAATATTAAAAACAATATCTCACAAAGGACATTTTATAAAATGACTTGCTAACTTGACTGAGACCTCTTCCTGACAATGCCTGTGATTTCCAAATGTCTCTATGTGGAAAAGAATATTTCAAGTGTTCCTTTTGATAGAGAGGGCTTTTCTCCTAGGCTAGAACTGTAAATAAAGTAGTTTTTTAAAAGATGGAATTTATTCAAATACAGAATTGGCTTTAAATCACTGCACTGCTAATCATTTGCTTGAGTAAATTGATAGCTTGTCAAGTTTTATATTTGGCTATTAGCAGCTACCGCCTCTCCCTCAGCATAGCTGATACACATTCCTGTAAGAATTAAAAAGGTGAGATTCATTTACATGCCTGGCACCAGGTTTGGCCCTTCACAAGCACTCAATCCATGGCAGCTGTTAATATCTTACTTGCAATTATTTCACAACTGAAGGAGAGAGGAACTTGTCCTGCATTTGCCATCAGGGATTTCCGCTGTTTTCTGGGACTTTTCTCTATTCATCATAAATGACACCAGCAATTGAAATTTTAAACATTAGGCAGAAAATAGAGCTGGTTGTAACTGAATTCATTTCCCTGATTCTGGGCTTGCTCTCATCTTCTCCTTTCTGCACGCAGCTTAAAATCATTTTTCTAGCATGTACAATAGACCACATCCTTCCCCAGACAGAACCACTCCAAAGACTTCTCACTGAGGACAAAACCTAACACTTGTCCTGCAGCCTACCTACCAGTGCCGGCCATGTCCTCCTTCCTCTGGCCCTGTGGGTCCATGTGGGCTTCCCTGTACCTGCCAACTTCAGGACCTTTGAACCTGCTGTCACTTCCTCCTTCAGAGCACCCCTCCTATCATTTTTTAAAATTATCTTTATTGGTACATTATGAATACACATGATAATCGCATTCAACATTAAGAGTTTGTACCAGAATATGACATGACTTGATTCTCAATTTTTCCCTTCCCCGCCCCCCGCCCTGCATCCCCCCGCCCCCTAT
>PVIR01018923.1:0-32680 GCA_004026965.1 Petromus typicus | reverse complement strand
TTGTTGTTTTTGCTGCTGTTGCTGGTGGTGGTGGTAGTCATGGTGGTGGTATTTTGGCACATTTCCACCAATGAACATACTAAGCCCAAACTTTTCACTAATAGATCTGTCAGAACCTAGCCTCATTCATGCTGAGTCACAATATAGATTGACAATTTGGTAGTCTAATTATTTGAGTAGATAACATTAATGAGTGCCTATTATTTACAAAGGACACCACAATAAACAAACTGTGGAAGGTCCCAACATCAAGAAGTTTATATTTGCATGGTCAGGGATAAGGAATGTAAACAAATAAATTATTTATTCTAGCAAGAATTACTAATATGCACTTGATACAAAACAAAACAAAAAGCTTGCCTTTCAACCACCAGAGATCATTCTCTTTAACTGAATGAATAAATTTGGACAAATAAACATGGTATCTAAGAGTGAACATCCCACCAGCCCATTCTGTATACTCAAGCCTGGAAATCCATCTTGGCCATCCCTGCATTCTGAGATTTTATTAAACAGATGTTCACATCAACCCAGCTCCAAAGAGGGAAATACAAAGGCAGCCTGCCCATGTCCAGATATTGCTAGTTTCTCATTTATGGCTAAGGATCCTCCCAAACTTAATGTAATTTTTTTGTTAGAGCAAGAATTAGGCTAATGTTACCTGGGTGTATAGGAAAAACATTGCATCCTATGAGTAAGAATGTCTTCTGAATTAGCTGTTTGTAACCCATCTCAGAGGTGTTGCACAAGTTAACTTGTCCCTGTGCAAATGAAAGCAAACTCCATGGCTCTCAGCAACATAAAACTCCAGACAAGTCTGTCTTAGCCATCCAACTTCCTTTCTCTCTAGCCCGCTGTCTTATGATCACAGGAAATAGGAAAATGCAAACTGCTCCAGGTGTTTCAGGTAGATCATATTCTAATTCAAGCAATTAGGTGTTTCCAAAATTCCTTGAAAAACTTCGGAATGCCAAACCATGAATTTAACTTGAATACCCAAGGAAACAGCTGGGCAGGGGGTGACTTAGGTTTTGAAATTTAATTTTCAGAGATAGTCCAGAGATAGCTCTTAAGTCTCTCAAAGTACAAAAATTGCCTGCATATCACAAAGTCTGTTCAAAAGCTCTCCACATTCCTGGGGAATTCTAGATTCAAAAACAAACTTCTCATATTTAAGCTTTCCTTGGTACAGGAGCAAAGTCTTTACAATTCTATGGAAAATATTTACTATGAAAATATCATTTGGAATTTAAAAATAGAAGAAGAAAAGTTAATAACCAGCATTGAGAAGAAACCATTCAAAGGTCAAAGATAACACAGTCATTTGTCTTTTGTTATGATTCTATGTGGGTTAAGCCACTTTGGGACCTCCTCCTCACTCTGCAGACCCCCATATCCACACACACGTCTTTTCTAAGTCTCAGGAATCTGTCACCTGCTTAAGGACCATGGGTAGCAGCGTTACTCATTATACTAACATGAGATGTACAATATCTCACATTCAAAAATCTGACAAAATCATTCCATAAAGAGGTTTATGCTGAATCACTCTATTTAAAAATAAAGTTAAGCTTTGAAAGGAAAATTGTGAAGTGTAATAAATAAAGCGCAGTCTAGAAAATCTAACTGTAGTAAGTAAAATGCAGTTTAGCATCTACATGCTCTATCACCAAAACCTGTCCTATTTTCTTTATTTTTATTTATTTAAAAAGGACTGGTGGTTCCCAATTCTCTTTGAAACCCTTCTCATGCTGGTGTCCACTGTCATTAAGCTACCCCTGTTGGTCTTGTGCTTGCAAAGAGCTCAAAATTCTGCTCTCACTTCAGACAGTACTTAGTCCTGACTGGCAACAACAGTGGTGGTGGCCTCAGCTGGAGAGGCAAAGTCTCCACGGGGGATTTTATGTTCTCCTGCCCTTTTCCGAAGTCAAAATAAAGATGACATCTGTGCTGTTCCTCTTCTTAGCACCTAGACTATTTACTGTCCCCAGAAGGATTGGTTAGTCATTAAGCAGAAGATTGGCTTTACACCTGTCACTTGGTCTATTCTATTTTCCTTACTTTCTATTTGTATATAAAAGAATGCACTCCAGCACTGCCAAAATATATTCAGGATCAGTTTCTAAAGGACAAGAACTTACTAGACCACCTCTCTAGGGCAGTGATACTGAGAGTTTTTGAACCAGGTTCTACTTCGGCAGGTGAAAAGACCCCCCACCTTTGTATATGTACTCTGTTCACAAAGAGAACAATGAAAATTAAGAATGAAAGTGCAATCAAATGCATTTTTTAAAATAGCAATAATGGAATTCTTCCAAATGTCCAAAGTAATGCCTAAAAACAGCCTACTTCCTTTTTCATTTATGTAAACACAGCAAGTGAACCAGATTAGACTGGTGGGTCACAGACCACAGAGCATGTTGCTCAGAAATTTCATCCAATTGCTTTTACAATGGAAGACATGAGTTTTGTAATTCTGAAGCCTCATGTAACTACAGAACAGAAGAGTACTATCATTATGATCTTTATTTTTATCATTATTATTATTATTTCAAGCAACAGAAACAAACTCTGGACAACTTCAACTATAGTTATCCAGAGGAAAGTAGGGAATTTATTGATGGGAGAATGACAGAGAAGTCAGGGTGTTTGGAAAGGGTAGAAACCAATCACCATCAGAGCTAAGCAGGTGTGCTATTTAGTTGAGCCACTGTCTAGCAGCATAATATGTGGCCACGTTATTTGGACCAAGATTCCCTTCATTAGTATAAACTCAGATATGATTGAAAGAGACTAAGGAATCCAAAAGGTACATGTCTCACCTTTATCACTCAGGATATTTGAAGAGATTAAGCCTTTTACCCATAACTAGGGACAACCATGTATAATTTCCTACTGCACCATACCAGCCTGTCATGAGTCACACGCTTGCCTCTTGGGCCGTGGATGACTATGGACTATGAATAGAAGAAGAAAGAACTGAAGTTGTGTTGGTAAAACATGGATGCTATGGGTACACAGGTATACATTCTGCTAGACTTCACAGTAGAGTGGACTCTATAGGAAGCTTAAGTAATGTGATGACCTTTAACATCTCAATTCATACTAAAGAGCTACTAAATAACTCTTTTTTTTGGGGGGGGGGACAGTCTCCCTTGTGTAGTTCAGGCTGGTCCTGAGCTCATCCTTGAACTCACAGTGATCTTCCTGCATCTGCCTCCTGTGTGCGGGGATTACAGGCATGAGTCACCACACCCAGCACTATTCTGATTGCTGGTGGGTGTGAGTCTCCACACCCAGCATTGTCTGCAGTTACCGGGGATTGAATCCAGGTGCTTGCACTTGCAAGGCAGGTGCCGGAACCACTGAGCTAAATCCCTGGCCCCTAAATAACTCTTAATGACCTTTTTGTGAACTTTCTTGTATCCCCTAAAATTCGTAGGCTGAAAGGTTAATCCTCACTGTTACTATATTTGGAGGTAGAGCCTTTTAAATGTAATTAAGATTAAGTGAAATCATCGAGTGGCCCAATAAGTATTCTTATAAGACAAAGAAAGACATGAGGAGTGCAGTGAAAGACCATGCAAACATGTCAGGGAAAAAACCAACACTTCCAGTACTTTCATCTTGGACTTGAAGCCTTCACGATTGTAAGAAAACTAACTTTGAGGCCAGGGATTTAGCTCAGTGGTTCCAGTGCCTGCCTTGCAAGTGTAAGAGCTGGGGTTCATTCCCCAGTAACCACTTACAACAATGCTGGGCGTTATGGCTCATACCTGTAATCCCAGCACTCAGGAGGCAGAGGCAGGAGGATTGCTGTGAATTAGAAGCTGAGTTCAGGACCAGCCTAAACAACAAAATTGATACACTGTCTAAAAAAAAAGAAAGAAAGAAATCTAATTTTATTTAAGCCATGCAGTCTGTGATTTTTTCATCACATCTCTAGCATATTAATATACCTCTGACATTTTTTAAATAACATTTATGTATTTTATGTGTCATTTTCAACAACAAAAAAAGAGAAGACAACTCTTTTGTTTATGTTAGGGCCCCAGAGAACACCGTGACTTGAAAAACTGCTCTAAGATGATCCATCAAGTTAACTTCCAGCAGTCAACTCCTTCAACCTTGCTTCTACTTACTGCTCAGCACATCTTAAAACTAAATAGTCTGTTGAACACCAAAGTTATTATATTAGTCAGCTTCCCATCACTGTAACAGAACACCTGAGATTATCAACTTACAAAAGGAAAGGTTTTTTTCGGGTCATAGTGTTAGAGGTTCCAGTTCATTACCATTTGGTCCATTATTTTGGGCTGGTGGCGAGGCAGAACATCACAGCTGAGCATGTGGTAGAGCAGAACCACTTACCAATGACCAGAAACAAAAGGCAGGAATAAGGAAGGGCCAGGGCTCGGCTGCCTCCTTCATGGGCACCCCCCCCCCAACATACAAGCTTCCCACCAGGGCACACATCACAAAGGTTCTACTACCTCCCAGTAACACTACCCTAGAGACCAGGCCTTTAATATACAGGATTTTCAGAAGCCTTCAACATCTAAACTACGCAAGCATAGTGGTGCACCTGGAATCCAAGCATTTAGCCAAAGCTGAAGGATTGTAAATTTGAGTCCAGCATGAACAGTTTAGTGAGATCCTATCTCATAATAAAAAAAATTATTATGGACCTAGCTCAGTGGAAAGACCTTGAATTCAATCCTCAGTAACACAAAGAAGGAGGCAAACCAGATCCAAACTATAGAAATCATTTCCTCAAAGATATTCTCAGCTTGAGTTAAACTTTCACTGTTGAAATATAAGCTGTTTAATCACTTGATTCTGTTTAACAAACAAATGCCAAATGCTGTTGTTTACTAGGCACTCAACTAGCCTCTAATAATGCAGAGAGAAGTAAGAACTATTCCCTCACCTCAGAAACACAGTGTGTAATAGAGGAGAAAATCTGAAAACAGATTATTAAAACTGCTGCAATAATACTTACAAAGGATGGAATTGCTGTAATAATGCTTACAAAGGAAGGAACAGCATGATGTGTTCTAAACTAGAATATTATTGTTCTGCAAGGGTATGAGAAATGATGCTAGAGAATAACCAAATTCATAGGGTAAATATGTTTCATTATCTTGCACTAGAAAACACGAGGACAAGAGTGATATTATCTAACTAACAAGTAATACTAATTGTAGAAGTCTCTATCATACAAAACGGAAGTAAAGCTAGAAGACCTCTAGGAGTTACCATCATTTATTCTCTCTCATTTACTGTTACATGGGCTGATTTTTAAAAACTACTGAGAGGAGCTCAAAGCTTCCTTCCCTTCTCTCCCTCCTACCTCTTCACTGAAAACGCAAAATGGATGCTTTTATTCTAATCCTCATCAACAGTTTCATGTTTCTTAGCCTTTGTGGAGTTAATGAGTATAATCCTGAGTTGGTCTTTAATAATATTACTCTCAATTGATTTTTTTCCTCTGATTTGATGTCTTTTGGGGAAAAAAATTCTCTAGAGTTACTGCATTAAAGTTCTCACAAGAATATTAAAAATACATGTGCAGAGGAACATTCAAATCCCATTGAAAATATTCAGAAAATTCTTTGTAAAATTTAGTTTTAAGCTGAGAGAAATCCTCTCAATACAAGAAATGTCTGTCTTATTTATAAAGATACATATCTAAGAAGCATCTCATTCACCAGGAGAAAATGAATGTGACTAACATCTAAATACATTCAGATATCTTCGCAGGCCAAGGACAAGTGGAAAATTATTTAAAAGGAAATGACTGACGGAATTTACTATCTGAAGTCTAAACTTTTATCCGACTTATAAAATATCTCTTCAAAGTACATATTAAAGTAGATAGAAATTAAAAGTTTCTTTTGAAAGAACTTAATAAAAAAAATAAAAGCCACTAAGCTGAACAAGTGAAAATTCTTTTAACCATTTCTCTCATTGTGCATAATCTCTGTTGACCTCATGATATTCTACACTATTGAGTCTTAAAATCTTTCAATAGACAGATGGACATCGGGCCCAGCAGCTGATTTTGAGAACCATCAAAAAATAAGGAAAGCAATAGAATACATAGTCCCAACCCGATGTTGGAGGATAAACCCTACAATATGCCTCTTAGACTTTCTAATGGCTAACTTCTTTTAAAGTTACCTCCCATGTCAAATCACATTTTTGACCTGGGGTAGAAAATGAGCTAAATGAGTTGTCAGAGAACCAACCAACCCAGGAAACTTAAGGGAACCAACACAACCATGGCTGAGGTGATTTCAGCTCTCAAGCACCTATCAACCATAGTTCCATTAACTAAATCAAAGGAAAGATACAGTACAGCCTTGGTCTCCTTTGCATAACGAAATACTTGATGTTAAGTAAGGTCTATTTGGCCCACAATTTCAGTGGTTGACAGCCCCAAAGAGCATGGTGCTGGTGTCTTGACAAGACCCTCTGGTTGTCACACAACATGGCAGCATCCAAAAAAGAAACAGATGTGTGTGGAAGGGTGTGTGTTTGAGCAAGAGCTTGAGAGGGGGGCTAGGTTCCACCTTTGAATACCAGCCTTCTCTCATGGAAACGATGGAGAATATTCAGAATATTTCATTCAGAAACGATTTCATTCCCACCGAGATGAGATGACACTAATCCACCCATGGGGCGGGGCCCATGACCTCATCACCCTGCATCTGCACCGCCTCTTCCAGCCGCCCCCCAGCAACAGAACTTCAGGCATGACGTCTTCAGCCCAGAAATCTCTTATGAACCCTTTGCTTCCAAACCACAACAATCATATACTTTATATTTTTAGAAACTTCACATTACTTTTTGAATTAATGAATCATTCACCCCCCCAAAAAACTCTCCGATCTTTAAGCACAAGAAACAGCCATGAAAGTAGCTCCTATATTTCTATTATTCTTATTTTTTTATTCCTATTTCCAGTTTTATTTGTTACTTTCTGTTTGGTTACCTAGCATCATCGAACATTGTTTTTTTCCTACCAGTGGGTTTTAGAAATATCAAAGGATGAGAACAATCTCAAAAACATTAAGGAAAAACAGAAGCTGAAAATATGAGAGACTTCTTTAAAATGTACCAAATATGCTTAGGTACCAGATGACATAAGCAGTGGGGATTTTTTTTGCCCTGACACATGCCAGTAACCATGAATTGGTCCTCTTTTCAGAAAAATACTGGAAAAATCTTCCTAAATAAATTAATGTTCCAATCATTTTTACTTATTTTATGAGAATAATATCATTTTACCATGGCTTTTTGATATATTTATGTTGTGTTGTGTTCTTTGTTTATCTATTTTGTATGGAAGTGATATTAGAACAGATTATAATTAGCCAGATTGTGTGATTGTGGAACCAGGGATGATGAAGAAGCATAAGAAAAAAAAAAAAAATAAGAAAAATGCCATGATATTCTAAGGACAAATGTTTGTATGTGAGCTAGTGGAAGAATATTATGAAGCAAATACTAAACTTTGATGTGGCAAGCTTCCTGTCTTGACCAACATGGTTCTCTCTACATTTCCATATAATACACATCATTTTTGTATATATGAGGATAAATTTAGTGGGTTCTATTGGACACCCTTACTGACACACCCACAAATAACAGTTAGCCTTGCATAGAGAGAATATCAAGAATTTAATCTAATCTTCTTCAGAATTCAGTCTCTGAACCCGTTTACCCTCTTCTCACCGGGGTCATTTATAGCAACAGTCATGAAACCTACCTGTCAGGATTTGATCACTGGCTAAGCCAAGACTTCTGGTAAGAAATGCTAGTAACATCACAACCTCTCAGGTTTTTGTGAAGATTAAATATAATAAATTATGAAAAATATTTAATGTATAATAATGTCTCAATAAATATTGCAGAAAAAGACAAGGAGAGAAAAATAGGTGGCAAGGAGTTATGAAAAAAGGTAGAGAGAAAGAAGTTTTCTCCTCTTTTACTCATCAACATTTATTTTGGGAATAAAAGTTTACATTATGTGTCATAACATACACGTTCACATGTATGAAATTATTCTTTAATTTTGGGGAATGTAAAACTTTAGGAGTGTTGGTTATTTTATTAATCATATCTGAAGATCCTGTGGTGTACAAATTCTCTCCAATGGTCTTCTCTTTGTTTTTAAATTAGATAGCCTCATTTTGTACTGACCAACCCAGCAATTTGAAGTCAGCATTGTTTCTCATTCCCATGAACCCTTATTTTCCCAGTCATATTTAGTGTTTGGTCAGGTAGATCCTTTGCAACAACACAAATGAAGTTTTAGTATGAAAATTGTCTGGAACACACAATACATAAACAATTCAGGGCAAAAAAATTTAGGTAGATAGGCTTCTGCTTCTGGTCATTACAGAATAATTAGTAGTAGATCTGCTTCCTGCTAAAGACAGTTCTAGAAGTGGCCAAATATACACAACAACTGTTTAATATACTGTACAGCAGACAGCAAGAGCATATTTTCTTGGGCAAGAAGTAAACTCAAAAAGTGGAAGCAGTTGGACTCCAGGGTCAAGGAGGCAATGACTAGAACTCCATTCATCTAAAAGGATTGGAACACTGTTCAGGAAAGGAGTTGAAAAGGAAAGTGAGACTAAGAGGTAAAAATGAAATTCGCTGTGAATGACTGGCTGTGGTCTGCTCCAAATGGTGCAATGTCAAAGTCCCCATGGCCTACAGGAGGTACCTACACAGAGTATTGAGCCATGATTTTAAGATTTTAGAGAAGACTTCTAAATGGACATAACCTAAATCTTCAAGGTTGACACAGCTGGAATTAGTTTCCTTTGTAGGTGGGGCACTCAGTTCAAATTCTAGAGGGTCACACATAAGACCAAGCATCAGAACACAGAATAGGAAACACAAACTTTGAATTTAGAGACTAAATTCAAGATCCAAATAGCTTTAATTTAACAAGTAATGAAATAAAGCATAGTAGACCAACAGATTAGCCTCTAATTTAACTGTCTACCCAAACAAAATCCCATACATGCTAAACAACATTACAACCAAGACTCCCTGAAATGTGTCATCTTCCACACCAGGATAATATCAGGCCTAACTTGTGATTAAGCAGGAATGTGTTGCCCATAGTCAAGACAAAAATACAGTTCATAGAAAGAGATCCCAAGAGACCCTGATTTTAGTATCCAAGAACTTTAAAGCAGTTTTTATAAATAGGTTTGAGAACTTAAAGGAAAACATGGTTACAATGAATGAAGTAACAAGTCTTGAAATTAAAAATATAATACTCAAAATGAAAATTTCACTAGACGAACTTTGGAAGAACTTGGAGCAGACAGAAGAAAAGTTAGCAAATGTGATCAATGAAATATTTCTGATCTGAAGGACATAGAATTAGGGCAGAGAGCATAAAGGAGAATCAGTTAGCTATAGGGCCATATCAAGCAATCTCTCATATGAGCAATTCAAATTTTGGGAGAGAAGACAGAAAATGATTCAAGAAAAAATTTTTTTCAATAGTGATCCAGAATGAACTAAACATATTTAAAGCATCTGTTAACAGATAAAAGATACTCAACTTTAATAGTTCAATTACATTTTAAGCCTCTATTTCCAGGTCCACTATGATAAAATTCATTTTATTTAGACTTTTCTTTATTACCTAGTAGAACTTCAGGATATTTAAAAACTCTCTTTAATGTGGCATCTCAATATTTTAAAGTCAAGAACAAAGCTTTCTGGAGTCTCTGTGACATTCATCCCAGTCTCAGTATGCAGATACCAACCCAGTGTAACCATGACATGCACAGTTACTTGAAAACTGGAGTGTCTCCTCCCTACCAGTATGAGAAATGTGACTTCCCTTATGCCACACATTTCCAGAAAGGTGGGGAGGAACAAATTCCATCTAGTCATCCAACTACAAATTTATTGCAAAGCATTTCCTGTCCTAAAAATAAATGCTATCAACAAAATTTTTTACTTCCTCCAAAATAAAACAATTATAAGTGGCTTTAAATTTCATATATAATTGGAGGTATGCAGAGTCCAATGTACCTAAAACTATGAAAATCTGACTTCAATCTTGCAAAAACCCCAAGGCAAATGTCTTACTCGTTTATTAGTCAACAGCAAAGGAGAATTCATCTCACCTGGCTCTGACCACTATAGACACAATCTGCCTTTATCAAAAGCACTAACAGAGCATGCTTCTTCACTACAATTATTAAATTTACTCTACCATTAAATTTTTATGTGTTCATCTAAGTTTTTATGACTTCTTATTTATAATCTATTTGAGTAATCATTGTGCCATCAAACATAAAAGAATATTCTGAAGCTATTTTGGCAAAATAAAAGTTCACAAAACCAGTGAGACTTGAGACAATTACCCTGGCCAAAATGCATAGTATCTTCTCACAAACTGAAAGATGAGAAAAGATCACAGGAGTGCTCAGTAGCCCGAATTGCTACCCCAGTGAGCAGAAGGAGGATGAAAGTACAGTATCTCTTAAGCTCAATATTATGTCTTCATAGCACCATATTCATTCCCTCACCCTCTATTTCAATTTTACTGTTTCTGGTTATGTGATAAACTCTGGCTGACTAGATTACAAGCTCTCAGCCTGCTATTTCTCACCATTGTACTTCAACATGGAGCATAGTGTCAAGAACACGGTAGGTGCTCTGGCAATACTGCGGAATGAGGGCATGCAACCCACTCAGCATCTTCTGAGTTTTTTCTTCACTGAACACACCAATCAAATCCTTGAGTCTCTACTGTGACTCTTCTGCTCGGAGAAAAAGCTATTCCAGACCAGTACACTATCCAGGATATACAGAAGGTAAATAATTAGAAAGTCCTTTCACTGACACTTCACCTCATATAGTCAGCATTATTGTACAACTGTGCTAAGCTTTGAATAATGATGTCCTCCCCAAAATTCATGTTGAAACTTATCGTCACCCTACACAGTGGCATTTAAAAGTGGAGTCATTGGGGGGGAAATGATTAAGTAATGAAGGCTATGCCTTCAAGAATAAATTCACACCTTATGAAACAGTGAGAGAGAACTAGCTGATGCCTTTCTTACCTTTCCATCCCTTTCTTCATGTGAAGATATAACATTCAAAATGCCATCTTGGAAGCCAACGCCAGGGCCCTTGGCCAACACTAAACCTATCAGCACCTTGAGATTGAATTTCTTTTCCTCTAGAACAATGAGAAATGACTTGTTGTTTATAAATTATCCAGTCTTGGGTATTTTTCAGTAGCAGCACAATTACACCGTTTTAGAAATAAGCACTGAGGTTCAGATTTAAAAGTCTTTTAACATCACCATAACTAGAACTCCAATTACATAGTATTCTTGAGATTCCAATTCATGCTTCCAAAATATTTTCATGATACCATAATCTTCTTGGGTCAAAGAGAAACAATTATATCAGTGACCGGGAATAACAGATTCTCTCTTGTGGCCGGTCACTTAAGTAAAGTCCTGACCCATTGCTAGGTTTGCATAGTAGGCCGTAGTGGAGAAGAGAATAGATTTGGTATTTCAGAGATGAACAGAATCTGCATTTAAGACCAAATGATCTCTTTTCTTTCAAAATTCCTTTAAATGTTTATGCTCACTAACAACTTGGCTTTTAAAGAAGTTCTATGTATTTAATAAAGGAAAACCTTATGCCATTCTTTCTTTTTGAACTCCAAGGTTACCCTTAAGCAAAGCAAAGTACAAGATTTCAACACCATATTGCTGAGATTTGCTAACCTAAGCACCACCATGCTCTCCTAATATGTTTGGGTAATTACTCTACAAATTATTGATCTTGAAAGATTCATATTCTCTGTAATTTCTCACTGATTAGTCCAGAGGTGATTTCACTGGAGACCAAACAAAGACCTTCAGGAATTAAAGGAGCACAAAAATAAAAACATGCAATTCTGAAATCCTCGTCTCTACTGACCTTGCGTGGTAACTTTGCAAGCACTCACAACCGGAACACCCTAAATACTAACACAAAGACAGGGGGCTTTCTGGCAATTTGAAAAATGGCTTTTGAGTTCAATAATAAAAGTTTATTGAAAGCACCTCAGATTTTATTTTCCTGCCCTTTTTATGGGTTTGGTTGTTTTGTTAAATCAGGTTTGAGGTTTTCTCACTTGGTTATGGTACCACAATAACGAGGCAAAAATGTCAGGCTCCCTCTCATAGTGACAAGTGGCACCCTTGACCTCATGAAGCTTCTCTGGCTGATGAAATCCACAGTAATATCTGGATTCACAGAACTCCATCTCATAATGCAGCATAAATTTCAGAGCCTATACAATTTCAGAGCCTATACAACTGAGATTGGCGTCACCTATATTTGTTTTTTTAAAATAGCAAAAATTCTCCCTTTAGTAAAAAGAAAACCCTGTAGGCAACTTGATGTCACTGAAGAAAGCAAGTTGCCAAAAGAAAAATATTAGAAGTTCCAAAAACGATGAACGGAGAACAACATGACAGTTTAGAAAATGAAATTTTTCTGCTCTTCTGATTGAGATACCCCAGTGATTACCAGCATAGATGTGATAAAGTCCAGAGTGCAGTAATTAAAATCTGATTAATTTATCAGGTGAGGAAAGAGTGCTACTTCTCACCCTGCAAACAAGTTGACAATGCAACTGAACAGTGAGTTTAATTTGTCATTCTGCACATTTCACTGGCTCCATTGTGATGTTCTTAGAAGCACATTTGCCACTCTGTCCTCTGATATCAGCCTTCCCTAGGCTGTGTGCACTAGGTAAATAGCAAAATGTAGACAGGACAATGTATTTTTAAAATTCTTCCATTTAAGAACATCACAATGAAATAATTGTGATTCAGGATATCAGCATTGATCCTTGGCAGTTGCTACCAGCAGAAAATGATAAAACGTGAATGAAAAAAATCACTGTTTAAACAGCACTACTTTTGATAATTAGCAGATATATTGGGAGATGTTGAGAGGGGGGTATCTGGAAAGGATTTAAATTTAAATAGGATTTCATTTCACATTTCCCCCTTTATACAAAAGTCTATCTTTAATTCATATTACAGTGAGTAATTTGTAAGGCTGTGTCAAAATAGATATGCAAAAAGGATATGCATTTAAATTTTAAATCTGATCCTTAAGTTTGAATTTAATATAGTGCCCTAACTGAGTTTTGTATGTGGAATAAGAATTCTGAGTCTGTTTTGAATGTCACAAGGATCAGCAATCATGCAGTGTTATCATTGTTCATTATCTATCATGACTTGTGAAAAGAACATGAAATGGCATTAATCATTATTTCTTACTATAATAATATACCTTCAATGCAAATTTTCCCATTTTCTAAATATCTAGCAGAAGAAAATTCTCCTCCTCCATCACCCCCACTCACTACCCCTTCTCTTTTATTCTTGATTTGCAGCTGGGAGCGTGGGTGACATGAGGTGTTAGTTATAGAATGAATCACTCCAAAGGGAAAATAAAGACCTGTAGGCATTAAAGAGAAATTGAACTAGCCAGACATGTAGGTAGGACTTGCCTGAAACCCCCGCAGTCCAGGAGGCTGAGGCAGGGGAATCTCTTCTCTCCCAGCTTAGGCAATTTAGTGACTTAGTAAGACTTTTTCTTTTAAAAAAATGTAAATATGGGAATGTAACTTAGTTCATCACTGTGTTCAATCCCTACTATTAAAAAAAGAAAAGAATTTTTTTAAAAAAAGGAAGGCAGAGACAGAGGCTGAACTCCTAACCCCTTACAATACCTAGAACTGAAAAATCTTTGGGTCCAAAAAATCTTCAGAGTCACTTAATCTAATCCTTCATTTGTCAAATAAGTAAACAAAGATCATTAAGATCAGATAGGGAAATGGAAGCCAGGGCTCTTGTCTAAAGGTGAAGGATTCTTCCCACACACAAAGTGGGCAGGAACATTGTCCTGCAAGGGGAAGTCAAACAGAACTAAGTTCAAATTCTGGTTCTGCTAAGCATTTGCGTTAAATTCTTCATCTGAAAAGTATTTAAACTACCAGGACATACTTCATGTCACTGTAAGGATTGTATAATAAAGTGCATGGAAAGTATTTAGCCCTAGGCTTGGCAAAAGTAGGTATACAATAAATATTAACTACAGATAATGTTGCCAACCTGTGTTGCCTAGACAAGCATACCTTTCAGCTCCGTAACTTCCATCTCCTACTCCTCCATGTATATATCCACAGTGAAGCAAGATCTTCCTACTTATCTGGGTAAAAATTCAGAGGAGAGATGGAGACAGAGACAGAGAGACCAAGGGAGGAGAGAGGAGCTGAATGTTTAACTGGAAAAGTCCAGCTATCACTGCCAGGATAAGAAAGGATCATAAATTTTGTTGAATTCTGGTCAGAGTTGGATTAAAGGAATCATATGGCATGTGGAAGTCTACGAAGTGCAGTGTCATCACTAGATAATGAAAAGAGGGTGAGATGAGGATATTCACCAGCGCTCTGTCCAGGACAGCCTGGCACAGAACACTGAATGGTTCCAGAAGCTGCTGGGATGGGGGGTTGTACAGGGTGGTGCCCTCTGTCACTTTATTAGTCTAGACTTCTTGGTTTTAAATAAAGTGTCTATAGAATCTATCCTCTACTCAGACACTTCTGAGGGTGAAAGGGGCTACTGACAGTCATTACACTGGGACACCAAATGTAAGCCAGGACGGTAGGAAACAAAGAAGGACGTGTATTCACTTTAGTCTTAAGTTAGAAGTCAAACCAAATTCACTCAAGTAAAATGATATTTATTTGTGCCATTTCTGGAAAAGCATACTTGCTGCTCTAGCTTCAAGGACACCAGACTCTGTGTCTCCAAGACTCAGGCTCTCACTCCATCTCTCTGCTCTGCCTCTTCCTGTCCCGGCTTCCCTCTCAGGCAGCCCCATTCGTCATCAGCCCCTGTCACCTCCGGGCTGGCATCTCACTTTCTATGACCTCAGCTTCTCCTGCCCAAGACTCTGCCAAATTCCCAGGATGGAGTTTTATTGGCCCAGCTTGTATCACAGTTCTGTCCTTGACCAACATACAGGGTGAGTCACTGAGATCAGGAGGCTGTTTGCTCAAACTCACTTTCCAAGACCACTTCTGGAGTGGAGGGAAAGAGGGAGGAGACTCATCCAACCAAAATACATGGCCTGAGCCTGGCAAAGGATGATTCCCTAGGAAAAAAAACAAACCATAAATCTATAAAAAGAGATGTATGCTTGGCAGATAAAACTAAGAGAGAGTCACTAATTCACAGATCCTTGTTTGGGTCAAAATAGTGGATTATATATTTTTGCAGAATCCTCATGTTCCAGAAACCTTCTTAATAAATTATCTACATGAATTATATCACTTAAACTTCAAAAGAATCTTTTAGATAATGTTATTTATCTACATTCGGAATAAGGTGACTGAGATATACAGAAAATGGTTGCACCACCAAACATGATGTATTTTAAACCAGAATGACTTAAAACATAAGAGATTCCAAAGTAATAGTCTAACCAAGTCCGATGGCTCCTACCTGTAATCATAGCTGTCTTGGAAATCAAGGCAGGAAGATCACAATTTCAAGCCCAGTCTGAGAAAATTAGTGACTTAAAAAGAACTAGCTTCAAAATAAAAGAGAAAGAGGGCTAAGGATTTAGCTCAGTATGAAATCTTTGGGTTTAATCTTCCATACTGAAAAATAAAAACATTGACATCCATGTAGCAGAAGAAATGAAACATCCTTGTCATCATATAAGGGACATGGAGGCTGAGACAGTTCTGTGCAAACGGAGCTTGTTGAAGTAATTCTCATCTTCCTTTAGCCTCCACACATGTGTTAGTTCTTTTTTCAAACTGCCATATATGTAACTAGGTTTTGACATTTCTTTGGGTCCTCCTTTCTCTAAGTGGAGCTCCCATCTACAAAAATATGTGTGTGCTTTTTTCTCCACATAACTTTTCTCATGTCAAATTAATGCTCAGGCCCACAAGTGAAGAGAAAAAGAAAGCTTTGTCTCTGTTTCTGTAAAAATGAAGTAACCTACTCAAGGATTCCAGAGATATGTTCTTAGACCTAATTCACAGTCCCGTCCCTAAGAGTCTGCCACACACTGAGACCAGAGTTAGACCTCTAGAACAACAGAAGAGAGGCTCAGAGCAGCCATCAATTGTCCTCCACTGCCAGCATTCCCATAGCTCTGCATAAATGTTGAATCAATCTCTGCTAGGACCAAAGTGAAGCTAAGCCCCCAAACTCTCTTGCCCACCTTATGAGTCTTTCCAGGACACTTGTGTATCTCAGTCCAAATCTTAGATGGTTACAAGAGCCTAAAGCCAGTCAAGAAAAGCGTCCCCTTTACTGATTTTCAGCCCTCATCTCCTGATACAAATTATCCACACGTTTCTGAGAGTCCCCAGACTGGGCCGTCAGCCAGCTTCTTGGGAAAATGGAAGCCGAAAGCCACATTCTGCCTCTGGCTTCATCAGTAGCTATAAAATCCCAGCATGGAAATCACTCAACACCATCACTCCAACAGTGGAACTCATGAAGTCAAGAAATCTGCAATTGACAAACAGCCAAAATATAACTCAGAGAATGAAGGGAGGAAAAAATAAAATGATGAGAAATGTTCCTGCTCACTGTTTTTAGAGCAGGAATTTCTAATTACAGTTATGCAAAAGGCACTTTAAAGATTCCAAGAATAAACCGGCTGTGTTGATGCAGAGCTGTACTTAGCAACTTTTAACGCTTGTGTATTTAAATATATTTGGCCATGTTTACTTGCACGTTCTTAAATTAGACCTGAATAACTGACTGATAGATACATAGTGCAAAACAGCTTGTTTGTAACAGGAAAATTGTTCAATCTATCTTCCTTTATAACAGAACTTCCACAGCCTTGATTTATTGGTGTGGTTCAGGAAATTTATCCCACACAGAGTTATAGGGAATCACTTTCATTTGTATGCTAACTGCTTTTGATTTTTTTTCTTTTTAGCATTGTCAGTGGCCTTGGTGATTGATTCCCAGTCTAGCTAAACCAGTTCGTGTTACACATATTCCACTGTAGGAAAGAGATCAGCTTAGCAGACGATAAACTCGGTGGCACAAAGAAAGTTCTGGCCATGTCACTGACGGTTGAAAGAGTCAAAGAATACGCCACACAGGCAAGAGTTTTGAACTTTGGAAGGAAAGTTGTAACAAATACAAAATAATGACAACTTTCTCATGAAATTACCTATACATTAAGATGCATATAAACAACTAGTCAAGAATTTAATTCTGGAGTCAAGATTCTGGGGTTCAGCTCCAGGGTCACCACTTAGCAGCTATCTGATCCTACACAAGTTACTTCACCCATCTGAACCTCCATTTTCACACTCAAAAATCAGAGCTGCCAAAAATAATAACATCTAATTGTTTGAGGAATGAAAGGAACATATTAAGCATGGTTATTATCTCAAGTGACTGCAATAAATATTAGTTATTTTTATCATGAGAATGGCAATGGAAATAGATATAAATATGTCTCTCTAGCTGCCAAATACCTAACATTTTAAGTGGAATGAAATACAGAAGCACCCCCAAAATGAGGGCAACGATTTCTATCCAGCCCGTCATGATCCTCTGCATGGGAGCTAGAACTTGTTCTTTTGATTATCTTCAACCTAGATATTTTTCACAATCTCACAGTCAAGTGTGAGTTTGGGATCATTACTGTAAGCTGCTTTCAATTAGTACAACAGTAAATTTTCATTTCTTTCTGACTCTTCCTGACCCGTATATATTAGCCCTCGGTGCTACACACATTGCCTCTGTTATTCCATTCTCCACCCTCAGCACCACCACTTTACTCCAATACTTGGAAAATCCAGAATCAGGCTTCATGTCCCACTCAAGGCAAGATCAAACAGCACATTTCCCATCCTTGTTTCCCAGCAGCCTCATGAAAATATCACAGCAATGGAAGCCCTTTTGTGATATGTGATGTGTCCTGATATTTTTGCCTGTCATCCTGGTGTTTTGTTTCATGACAACACTGTATTTTCTTGTGAAAAGTCTCTCTATGTCATGCCAGTGCATTAAAATTAAGCTGTTGATTAAGGTGCCCTGCTTTTCCTAGAAAAAGAATAGGCACGTGACCTATATTCATTCCCTACAGGCACTGAAACAAATGACCACAAATGCAGTAGTTTAAAGCAACGAAAGCTTATTGTCTTACAGTTTAGAATGACATACATCTAAGTCAAGCTTTTCACCCATTTCTGGAAGCCCAAGAGAAGAGCCACTGCATACCTAGACTCCAGTTTGTGGTGACTGCTGATTACCTTCCAACCTCCTTGGCTCTTGGCATATAATTTGAGGCTCTATTTCCATTTACATCATCTTTTCAGTCTTGGTCTGTCCTCCTTTTCTGTCTCTACTAAGAGTGCTCTGTTTAGATAGAGGGTCCAATTAATCCAGTGTCTTTACCTCTTAATCCTTCATTTCATTGTGTCTATGAAGACACTTGTTTAAGTCAGATCATGAGCTGAGGTCCCAAGAGGTCATGAACTGGATGGAGGAGACACTTATCCCATTTTAATGACCCAAGATAACCAACCCAACTCTCCCTGGCCAACCAAAGAACTGAAACTAATTGCATACTAGGTATATTCATCCTACCAGCAAAATCATAAAGATATCATCCACTAGTTCCTCTTATCTATATCCCAGAAACTTCTCTCACCCTTACTTCAATGGCTGAGCTGCTAAGAGTCTTCTATTCTGTGCCTTACCCAATATCCTCTCAATAAATTAGGATATAACTTAATGAGCTAGAATCGGACACTGATACTAGAAAGTTAAAATGTCTAAATCACATACATCATGTCTGAGCCACATAGGCCCTCAAAGTAGAATGAGAACAACAGAACGTCAGGACTAGACTATTTTTCTACTCTCCATTAGCCACATATTCCTTTGGTCATAACTCCACTACTCATCTCAGCTAGGAATTTCTATTTCTGGAAACTACTCTTTCTCTGTATAGTAATTTTTCCAGAATTGTTTAAAAGTTTATCCAAGTGTGTAGGTGATAGTTCCTGGCATCTTTTCAGACCCTGAAAGTGCTGACCGACTGACTAAACTAAGAAGTTATCTTATAATCCTAGGGAAGACTAATTAAATCCTACACACTGACATTTTTTGGCTAAAAAATGATAACTACACTAATTAGCCTGTTAGAAAATGTTCATATCTCATTGTGCCAAATGAGAGAGGTTTCCTTCTAATTGTTCCTGCAGGATTGCAAGCGACTGCCGTGGACACAATTTAATTGCCAAAAAAGTCATTACCTTCTAAGTCCCCTCACCCACTTAACTATCACTGAGGTTCCCACTCGGACAGTGAGGAGGAGTCGGAGCTGGATCAGCTCCCTAGAATCATGGCTCATTACCAGTGCATTCCAAAGTTTAGGGACATAATGAGCGTTTGAAAGTGAGTTTAAATGTGGCCTCTGACTTTCTCCTGGATCCCACAGTGTCTGGGGATACAGGAAAGCCAAAATGCAAACAAGCTAGTACAGAGAGAACAATGGAAACATTGCGAACTTTGAAAGATTCTGTAGACACTACGCGGTGCAGGTATGAAGATTTGGATCATTCTGAAGTGTTTACTTAGACAAAATCTCTAAGGATTTACTAACTGTCAGGCAGTGAGATTAAAATGTCAACATGTGGCAGAGAAGTCAAAATAGAACTGATACCTTGGGGCCAAGTGATTTGATGGGATACAGTTTAACAAGTCTTTGTGGGCCTACTATGTGCAGGAAAGTATAGTAGATCCTGCAGCAAACACAAACAGGAACAACAGGAGGTGTGGCTCCCAAAGCATTTATAATCCAGACAGGAGATGAGAGAAGAAAGCAAATTCCACAAGTACAAGTAGGAAATAAAGTGCTTTAAGAGTGAGAACAGGAGACACTAGAAAGAAAGGGATTATACTAGCTACAGAGATACCCAGGGAAGCTATTACAATGTACAATAAGCAAAAGTAGAAATGGCCTTTGAGTGACAGATGTCTAGATATAGAAAACATCGCTCAGTTGTAGAATTAACCTAAGCCAAAAGAACAGAGAGTAGATTGCAGATTATTAAGAACTAAAGAGAAAAGAATGAAGAATTATTGCTTAATTGTTTTAGAGTTTCTTTTTGAGGTGATGGGAAAATTTTGGAAATAGGAAATTGTCATGGTTCTACAATTTTGTCAATTTATACTCAAAAATGTTGTTAAATAGTGTGCTTAAAGGGGTTAAAATAGTAAATTAGGTCATATATACTTTTCATGATTAAAAATACTCCTATCTCTATTATTTAGCAGTGGGGTCTAAACTTCCTATTCTTGGATCCTGACTCTACATTTTACAATCACATATTGGTCCAAGCTCTTGACATTCACCTTCCCAGAGAGTAAACACAGCACTCATAATCCTCACTTTGCGACATTTTCAGAAAGACACAATATATGAGTCACCTTCCCAGACCAGAATAAAACACCCAACACCTGCAACATAGAGATGTTTATGTTTCAGAGTATTCAGTCTGTTATTACTCAGTTATAAATGTTTAGTGGAGGGGCATGGTGGAAGAAGGACTGCTCATCCTGTGGCAGCCAGGAAGCAAAAAGAGAAGGGAGGAGCTGGAGACAGAAGACACCTTTGCAGGCCATGTCCCCCCATGTCCCCAGTGGCCCACCTCTTCCAAGAAGGTCCACTTCCTAACCACATGTTCAGCCATGAAGTCTTCAGCGCATTATCCCACCAGTGAGTGAGAACCCTCATGATCTAATCACCGTCCATGAGCTTCAGCCTTGAACACATGAGCCATTGGGGAGATTTCAGATCTGAGCCATAGCACCCATATACAGCAAGCCAGCACTTCCAAGGGCAGATGAAGATGTCCATTTCAAACAACATTAATTCCTTAATGCCCGGAATCCACGAGCCTCAAACTGACCAATAATGAATGGAGTGAAAATATAAGTCCTCTATTTCACACTCTGTTCCTGAAGTCAAGAAGGTCCAGCCTAATGTCTGGTATAAGAGAAAATTGTTTCAGGCAGATTTTCCAGAGTAATCCAAAATCTCTGAGTCCCTCTGCATGAACTGTCTACTGTGGTGACTTAATTTCATGTTTTTAGTTTCAAGGAGAAGGGATTTAGATAAATGTTCTAATGCAGTAATTAGCAGTTACATGAATAGCATTGATTTCCCATTATGTTGTCCCATTATTATAATTATATTTCTCTTTAAACAGTTTAAGACTGTAACCTTCTACTAAGATAAACCTGATACCCTGAATAACAACCCCTCTCTGTATACCCTAAATAGGTAGTGAGTCATGCTCTACTTAACCTTTTATCACACATCTATTTAAAGTATTTCAAAGATACCTTGTAAAAGTCCTGTCTTGGGCATCTACCTCCAGGACCCAGAACCAATACTGAAATTATCAAAGCAAGTGCTCATTTAGCCAGACTTGCTACACAAACAATTCCTTGACATCATATTAAAATGTTTGAAATCTCATCGTAGAGAAGCCCTTGGGTGTATCTATGCATGTTTTTACTTTTTGAGGGTTTCTAGAAAGAATAAACTGTAGCAAGCAGCAACTTGGAAAGAATACCACTTACAAAGAACCTAGAATATGCATCTGATACTCGTGGGTGAGGCTAACACATGTACCTCTGACTCTGTCTCACACACTAGGATAAGGCCATTAATAGATCAACTCACTTAATTCCCCCTAAAAACCTCTGTGGGGTAGGTAGTACTTTGATTCCCATTTTACAGATGAAAAAACTGAAGCATAGCCAAGATCATCTAGCAAATAAGGAACATAGCAAGGTTCCAGATGCAAGCAGTCTGGCTCCAAGATCTGTGCTGTTAACCTCTATGGCTCATCCTCTTACACTGAACCATCTCCTAAGGCAAGTCTTCTCTATCTGCTTTGCCAGTTGAAGACGCTGACAGTAGGAGAGATTAAATCACTTAAAGGCACAGGACTAGTAAATGGCCCAGTTATATGAGCCAGGTTTGTCTAAGAGATTTAATCCATCCAAAAAGAACAACATCACCCATGATGACTATGTAGAATCACAGGGAAATGAGAAATAATGTAGGAGACCACACTGCCCAGTAACAAAGGAAAAGAATGGCTGATGGGTGAACCTACTTTCTTTCCCTCCTAGACACAGGAGGACCAAGTGATTGAATGTTCCCAATAGAATGTGAGAAGAAAATCTTGTAGCACAATCTGACATCTAACTCTGCTCTGTTCCCTGGATGAATGAGAAGACCCTGAGAACTGATGAGGGAGGACCTACGGAAGGAAAGGAAAGGCGCCTGAATTCCTGGTTGACCGTGAGCTCAGCTGTCCAGGTCGGAACATACCCAAAGGACAATGACAGCAAAAATTAACTCTCTGTGTTAAGCTGCATGTATTTTATGCTTTTCTCTTAGAACAACAAATGCTGTATCAATTAATATAATAGAGGAGCTAAATGCTTTCATATAAAATGTGAAGTGTATGTCATTGGCATACAGTTAAGTTCTAAGTGGAAGAGAAATAAATAATTTAACCTGGGAAACTGGAGATCGTGTGATGTACAGCAATGAAACATTTGATAAACTTGCTTCCTGGAAAGTGGTTAGGCAGCTCACACGTCTACTAGCTTGTACCCCAGATGAAGTCAGGTGCCATCAGAAGCTGTGAATAGCAGGGTGACACAATCTGGCCTTGTTGGAAGGATCACTGTGGCCAGTGTGTTGAGGATAGAACCGAGCTTAGCTGAGGAAGGATACACAACAAGACAACAGCATTGATTTCAAAGAGCAAATTCTTGGGATGAAGGTCTTCCCGTCACCCAGCCACACGGGGTTGTTGCTGAGTCACCAGTCCAGGTAAAGAACCTGATTTAATAATATGTTTTTGATCAATGACTAAACTTTTTTAAAAAATTAGAGAGGAATGTTATGTATCACAGTATTGAACATTTTTGTCATTATAAAAATGCCCTTAAATGTTGCCTTCACATATTTGCAACAAAAAGAAAATTTCAAAGTTCTCCAGTTTATTTAAAGGGCCCTCAAATGCCTAATTTTATTGGCTATAGAATGGTGGCGTCTCAAAATTTTGGATGCATGAAAATCTAAATAGTCTTTAGGAAACTTGCAGCTGCCTCCCTGAGATAGACATGCACAGCTTACTTCCCAGGGCATAAGCTCAAGAAGCTGTGTGGCAGGATAAAAATCACCTTTAATGCTTCTTTAGGGACATGCTTAACATTTGTTTGTCCCAGCCTGCAAGCTAGTTCGGAAAGATGGTCCTGTCCAGGCTCTGTATCTATTCAACTGTTACAAATGGTTGCATCAAGTTTATTGTATCTCTGTCTGCCAGGGGTATCACACACCAATAAAATCCTAAGCAATGCATAAAATAAAAAACAGAGTATTTGGAAGGTTATGAAGAAGTAAGAATGGCCACAAAAGTGGTTCACCCTTCCCTTGTATCCAAAATCCAGCCACAATATGTTCAGTCCTTGCCCGACACTGAGAGGCAGACCCATTGGACCACAGCTTGTCCCAGTCACTGTCACTGCTGACACTTACACTCAGCAGCTGAAGCTGTCATGGTAAGGGATGGCCAGGAAGCCACGTGATTCTCAGAGAGGGGGCAGAGAGCTGCGTCCGAGTCGGTATTCAGACACCGCACACACTTGTCAAGGATGAAGTGAGCCCTTGAAGGAACTGAGAAGGAAAAGGGAAAACGGGCCACCCACTGTTCTCCTGTTTGCTGAGCATCATTCAAAGGTAGAGTTAGCTGTTATTGAAATAACTTAAACTGCGGAGAAAATATCAAAATAAGCCTATTACGCTAGAACCCAACCATTACAGCCAAGGAAATAATACAATAAATCCTTTGAAATGAAGAAATATAGTAAGAGGCACTCGAAAACTGAGCAGTTTTTTGTCACCAAATTGCAGCATTAATAGCACTTTGATGTTCCCTGCTAAATTCTATATTTCTGACTCTCAAAATGAATATTAGGAAAATCATACTTATTTTACACAACTCATTAGCAGAAAGGAAGAAAACAAGATGATCGTTTGGAACCATAAATCTCCTTTATAACTAACTGTGAATCTGATAATATAGAGAGAGGGAAGCAAATTGAAAGGGAAAGAATGAGTTTAAACTGTATTTATAACCTTGGATATAGACGAGCTATTATCCCATCAGTAGAGGATAAGTCCTATTTGCAAGACTAAATGTGGTACAAAATGCTGGCAATAGTCCTCTGGTAATGACAGGAAACTAGGAATCACAGAAGAGGTTATTTCCTTTTTCATTATCCACAGGACCCTAGTGTCATTTCTACATACCTATAGTCGTTTTTTCTTTCTACAAATTTTTCTTCCCTGCAGATATACCCATTTATTCCAACTAATGAAATACCACTTGCATTTACTCTCTCTAATAATAACAACAAATTCAAAGTCAGAAGGAAATTAGATGCTCACAGACACTCAGCTCTATCAGCACGGCCTAGCTGATGACTTGCTCTGGTTTCAGATTCTCCTTAATGTTTGCCTGGTACTCTAGATGTCTGTGTACTCAATGGCATTTTAATTTGTTAAAGGAAGTTGAAGCCATGACTCAACTATCACGCGGCAGCGTATGAGTGTTAAATCAAAATGCAAATCTAGCAGTAGATCCCTAATGAGATGTAGCAAGCTCATTTTTCTTCATATCATTTCTCATTCAGTTTCGTTGATTTGGGGCAGCATTTATGTGGCACATGGTCATGTTTAAACTTTATTTTATTACTCCTAAGCTACCCCTGCATTATTAGTCAACTTGAAGTCAGCTAATTCTGAAATTGGCTATTATAGAGACATATATAAACACTTGGAAAGACCTGTTTTCCCTCACAGCCCTTGTACTGGAAGGGGTAGGGGGTATTTGTGCTGAAAGGGGATGTGTTTCTGGTGTCTTTGGATACACGCAGTGAATCTTTCTCATCTGCTTTAACTTTCCATTCTAATTAGCACAGAATTCTCTCATCAGTCAGAAGATAATAAGCCTTCCAAGGTCAAGAAGTTCTCTTAGTCTGGATTCCCCAAGAGCAGGGTCTAAAACAAAGTAGTATTGGAAAGGTGATCTCGGGGAAACACCAAAAGCCACATGATGAGAGCAAGATAGGGGAAAAACGTAAGACCAGTACACGAGTCAGCTTTTCCATTGCTTGACACAAGACCTGACCGCTGCCTAAAAGAGGAATAGTTTTGATTTGGCTCACATTTTAAGGGGACTTTAATTTGCCTCACATTTTAAGTGATCAGCTGGCTCTGAGTCAAAAACATGATGATGGAAAGGAAAGGTGGAGCAAAGGGACAGTATCAGAGAGGGAAGAGCAAAGTACCTGATCCAGTCCCCCAGTCACAACTCCAGCACCGACCAGACGCACCAGAATTATGTCCCACCAGTCCCCATGAGAGTTTCCAGCCGATGAAGTTGATACAGTCAAGCTTAACCATGCAAGTAGGCAAGGAGAGCTAGTGGGGGATTCTATTCCAGGGCATCTATATCTCTCTGGAGACCTTCTGAGACATTGTATCAGCAATTCCTTTAAGATTCTGACAGACAGGGAAATGAAATATTCATTATTCAGTTTCTAGAGCTCAGGAGTTAACCCTCGTAGATGGGACCATTTACCCTGTAAGGCCCTGTGTTCTAACCAAATACATTTTAGTAGTCTGAAAACATCCCAAGACCCACACAAAGCAACACAAAGAGTTCTTGGTGAATAAAAACCTTTTATATATTAAAACTTTTGAAACAGAGCAAAAAGGCAACCAACAATATGGGGAAAAATCTCTACCAGCTGTTTCTCAGACAAAGGGCTACTATCTAGAATATATAAAGAGCTTTAAAAAATCAGCTCACCCAAATTTAAAGACCCAATTCAAAAATGGGCATCTGAAATGAACAGACACATTACAGAAGAAGAAATAAAAGCTGCTAAGAAGCATATGAAGAAATGCTCAACATCGCTGGTCATTCAAGAGATGCTGACGAAAACAACACTGAGATTTCATCTCACTCCACAAAGTATGGCTGCTATTCTGAAATTAGTCAACAACAAATGCTGCTGAGACTTTGGGGTGAAAGGAACCCTTCTCCACTGTTGATGGGAATGTAAATTGGTGCAACCACAATGGAAATCAGTGTGGTGATTCCTCAAAAAACTAGGATTAGAGGTCCCATTTGACCTGGCTATTCCTCTCCTAGGTATATACACAAAAGAATTAAAAGATTTATATTATAGTGACATATGTGCACCCATGCTTATAGCAGCTGAGTTTGTGTTTGCTAAATCTTGGAAATGATCCAAATGTCCATCAACTGGAGACTGAATAAAGAAGATGTGGTTCTTTTTCAGAATGGAGTATTATTCTGCCATTAAATATAAAAAGACTGAGTCATTCATATTCAAATGGACATACCTTGAGGACATCCTCATAAGTGAAATAAATCGGTCACATATGTGTAAATATCACATCTTTTCTCTGATATGTGAAAATGAAGATATAAATAAGTTGTACCGTATATAGTTAATATTGTGAAATAGAAAATATTTAAAAGGAAATAGGGTGCAGGGGTAAATAATGAGAGGAAAAAGAATGTGATAGTAATAAAAAAAAGGAAACAAAACATATATATCAGGGCTGGGGTTTGCAGGGTGAGTAGGGGACTGGGAAAAAATGAGAATCAAGTAATGTCATATTCTGATACAAACTTTCAATTTTGAATGTGATGATGATGTGTATTCATAATGTACCAATAAAGGTTTGAATTTAAAAAAAAAAACAAAAACCTCTGAGAGTACCATGGGAATATGACTAGAGACTGGGCTGTGAGGTGAGGAGATAACAGAAATGGGTGTGAATTCAGACTTCTTATTACTCACCATGTGACTTAGATGTGCAACTCTTGGTCTCTAACACTTGATCAGCTCTTCAATAAAATGAAGGTGAGGCCAGGGTTCACTGGTTCCAGTGTCTGCCATGCAAGTGGAATCCCAAGTAACCACATACCGCAATGCAGGTCATGTTGACTCACACTTGTAAGCACAACACTCAGGAGGCTGAGACAGGAGGATTGCTGTGAGTTCAAGGCTAGCCTGGGCTACATAGCAAGCTCAGAGCTGAGACTCTGTCTCACACAAAAAAAAAAAAAAAAAAGAAAGAAAGAAAGAAAGAAAGTGATCATAATGTATACTTAAAATGTACTAATAAACACAATTTTTAGACATGGGAAATGTAATGCTGATCTCTAAAAATAAGGATTCAGTATTTATGAGCCACAGTATGTAAACTCCCAGCATAGCACTTGCCATACAGTAGTGCTCAGTGAACACTGGCTATTTTTCTCCCATATACTGTCATCTTCACTGACTCATTGCACTACACGGCTGTTCACATCGCTGCACCTTCTCACAGCATGGGACACAGTCTTGTGTTCCACCACACCCTGCAATGAGAGGACTAGGAGAAGAAGCAGGAGGACTCCTGTCCACCTTGCATCAATTCCTAGCCCATTTCTCAGACATGGTACACGTCCAGATTTTGTGTACTGAATACAGGCAGGCAGTGCTCTGAGAAACTCCAACTGCAGAGAAAGATATGCAAGGAAATCTCCCTGTCTGTGTCACTCTCTTGGCTTTCTCTGTCTTTCCGTCTCTCTCTGTCTCTCTCTGTGTCTGTATTTCTCTGTCTGCTGTCTTTCTGTCACTCCCTCTCTCTTTTTCTTTCCAGAATCCTTTGATAAATTCAAAGAAAAAGGTCATACAGTGAACTCCATGGGTCATGGATTTTGCTGTTTTATCTGAAGGAGATGCTGATTTCCATTCATCTCAAGCTGAGAACTTCACGTGTGCCAGTCCTCTTTGTCTAAGAGTGGTACCAGTGCTAATTATGCTAGTCCAACTTCTTCCCAAATGCTAGTGCACGGGTGTTGAACCTATGGCAGACATGAAGCAGTGAAGTGCTTCTTCCTGTGGAAAGTTCTGAAGGGTTCGCCATCACTCTGCTCTACACAGTGAAAAGGATGTAAAGTCACTGTCATCACATAGCTCCAAATGGTAGTTAAGTAAAAGGAATGCTGGGTCTAGGTTCTAATTCAGTGTGTTGGGGTTTTTTTTTAATGAGGCTAAGATTTTCACATTCTGGTCTTTGTTTTTCCCTTTTGGTTTAAAAAACAGATTCAAAAACAGAGCAGATAAACTCATATATATCCCCAGGGTTACTCTTTAGCCAAACAATGTCTCCCTGGGTCTGGATTCAGTTGCCACCTGCAAAGGGTAAAGAAAGCCCTTTTCTCATAGCCCCCGAAAGACAGGACCCTCATGCCTACTTGTACAGATGGCTGGACAGCCCTAAACTGTTCCTCCCAATTCTGTACTCACACAGAAATATTTCAGAAAAGAATCAAAAATGAGAGCACTATGCTCCATCTTCATGCGAACCATCCTGTATACATTTCAGAGGAAGCTTGATCGGAGGAGGGAAAGCAAAAACAATGGGAAATGAAGAACTGTATTATCCATGAATTTATTTTAGGGTTCATTTGGCAGCACTGGACTCATTCACCGTCCCATTACCTGGGGCACCTGAATGGTATATATACTTCCTTGTATTTATTATTCAGCTTAGGGAGACCGAGATGAAATCGCTCCTGATGTGGCTCTCGCCCTCACAGGAGGAAATGAATGGTTAACCAAAGCTGCGTGCATCTGCACGCCTCCTCCGGAAGGGACTGTGTCTGAATGGCAGGCTGAGGTATAAATAGTTGATGCTGTGCTCTGATGCTGCAGAGCCTAATGAGTTGTGGCCTCCATAAACTTCTTATGTGTTGCACTGTAGAAGTGAACCAATTAAGAAGTTTTGCCAATTTGAATCCTCCACATAAAGTATCCTCTGTGAGGAAATAAATGTCTCTGATGCCTTTGAATGTTTGGTGAGCTAAAATCTATATTCAAATTGGCTTAGTAATGTCTTTAAATATACATTCCTGTGATGATCTGCTTTCACGTTTATACTGAGCATTTGTCTATCATACAATGAAAACAATTTTCTGAGCTTTTATTGTTTTGTACCCACCACACCCCTCCTTGGTAAAATAAAATTTCAGGACAGACTTTTAATTTGTTTTAGGTCTTTTTCATTAAATTGGTCGGTATCTTTAACTGATCCATTCTGACCTGCTTGGAATCATTGTGAAGAAATTTGTTGAGGAAAAAAAAAATAGCTGAGAGTTGTGTTTCATGGAAGCCAAAGTTCCTCTTGCAAATTAAAATTACATTCCACTTTGCTGAACACTAAGAAAATCGGCTTTGGAAAATTACCTCGGCCCTAAAGATGGGGCTGCCACTTACCAGTCAAGCCCGCTCCTCTAATGCGCATCTGTGAGCAAACATGCTTGGCTCTGACTCGCATCGGACTAAACAAAATCTCATTAATAGAGTTGGCCTAAAGAAGCTCTTGAAAAGACAACTAATCATGTTCCACATGATGGGAAATGTCACACAAAATGAGAACAGAGGTGAATTTTTGGACAAGCACTTTCATCGTAGGATAGCACTTTCTTCTAAAAATTAGTTTGGATTGTGTCATAGCTGGTCTTCCAACTCTTCCCAACACTTGAGTCAGATTACTGATGAGCCATTTTCAAGATGAGGGCAGGAAGGAAAAAGAAAGAAGAGGAGGTAGAAGTGTGCACACCGCAGAACGAAAGGACCTCCAGCGACGGTTTCTACCCTGCCTTCCATGGGTTTGCGGTGTAGACAGGAAACAAGTCGAAAATGATGAACCAAAATTTAAAACCATTATAAAATAAAAGTGTTGTTTGAATTGGGATTTAAGCAAACAACAAAGTTTTGAAAAGTTGAAAACTGTTCCGAGGATAAACAGCTGAGCAGAGACTTCAAACATGTGTGATTGCAGAAGACAAAAGTGGGCAGGTGCTACATAACGATGCTGCTTTAAGAAGGACCTGGAGATTCTTGAGGAGAAGCTCATGAATCTAGAGCCAGTTAATATTATTTTTCAGGAAGCAGAATGGTTATGACTAATTACAATCAGCCACACCCACAACATAGATGATGGTGGCCTCATAAGAGTATGACAAAGCTCAGGAATTCATATCATCTAGTGATATCACATCCATGGCAGTGTGATACCACCACCCAAGCTCATATGTTTGTACTGATCCTGATGTAGACACTTCAGCAGTTCCATATGTATACACAATGGAGTACTACTCTGTCTAAAAGAAAGATAAATTTGAATCATTTGTAAAAAAAAATTTATGTACCTTGAGACTACAATGTTCAGTGAAATCAATCAGACACACGAGCTGAAATATAGCATGGTTCCTTTCATATGGGAAATCTAAATTATAAATGAAGGACAAAATAAAAAATAATAACAAAGAGGGAGACCTTCTACAAATGGGAACAGAACCAAGAGATGGAGAAAGAGGAAAGGGGCATAGAAAGAATTGAGATCTGTTGTGGACGTGTACCAAGGGCATGCAGTGAATGCAGGCATTATGTACTGCAAACGTGGGCTAATAAGAATTTTAAAATAAAATTTTAAAAGGGCCAGAAATATGGCTCAGTGCAGGAACCCTGTGTTCAGTCTCCAGTGCCACAAAGGGAAAGAATAAAACATCTACTGAGCTGCCATTCACATGAAAGTTTAGCCCATACAGTTATGGATAAGTACATAATACTTGATGGTGAAGATAAAAGACTATGTTACTAGTTAGTGTTTACTTTGAATCATAATTTCATAGTATATACCTACAAAAATGAGTGTAAAACTTTCTACCATGTAAACAGAATGTAGTCAGCCAGTTGGCCTAAGTTAGCGTTCTCTGATGGTGCATCTTATATCTAAAAATAAATTATAGAATTTAGACTATCACTATAAAGAAGACATTTCTTAAGTCAAATTTTTTGGTAAATTTGGGACAGCTGTGAGTCAAAGAATATGATCCCTGATGCCCTCCCAGCACACACAGACCTCCTGCAGCTATTTAAGGACATTCACATGGTTTAGTGTCAGTTCATGCTGTTTCCAACAGATCTAGTCTTCACAGTCACTTTGGCCATAAGTCAGCACTCCTCAGCATGCTTAAAACATGAACTCTGGATTTCTTTCTTTCTGAAACTTGATTTTTTAGGTGTTTTCTTGGCATTACTTGACATCAGCTCTTCAAAATCCAGGCAGTCCAACTTGCTCTTCTGAATCCCTAAGCAAGAAAAATATGAGAAAAGCTCCAGTTACCCATAGCTACACCAAAAAATTACATGAAGAAAACTTTAGACCTTCCATGGCAGTTACACATGAATATTACATTGACAGTACTTATTATCAGATTGTATCACTGGTCTATCCAGAAAAAACATCCAGACTTGGGTGATGTGCACATAGTGGTTTTGTAGAAGCTTAAGCTCCTCGTAAATGGTAGAGTTTGAATTGCAGTCCAGGTGGTTTGGAAGCTGAGGCCTGAGACATTCCACTGAATCACTCCACCATTTTGGAAATGACTCTCTCTTAATTCAGTTTTGGCTTCCGTTCTGGCTTGCAACTGAATTTGATCAAAACGATCATGTCAGCCAAGAATGAGTTCAAATTGTCCATTGCATCCCCATATCCAAATTCCCCACAACTGGAAACACAAGCAAGACTTTTTTTTTTTTTTTTTTTTTTTTGAGACAGGGTCTTGCTTTGTAGTTCAGGCTGGCCCTAAGCTCAGCCTCAAACTCACATCATAGCAATCTTCCTACTTTTGCTTCCTCAGTGCTGGAATTACAGATGTGAGCCACGACGCACAGCACATGGTACTAATTGCCGGTGAGCGTGAGTCTCCACACCCATGTGGTTACTGGGGATTGAACCTGGGCCCTTGTGCTTGCCAGACAGGTGCCAGAACCACTGAACTAAATCCCCAGTCCACAAGCAAGACTTTTGGTGTTTATATTTTTCATGCTTTTTTCCCAGAAGTCTTTTTCTATATTTCTAGGTAATGTCAGTTTCTATACCACTTCTTATTTAAAGAGTAGGGGTTTGTGTGTGTTATGCCAGTTAAATATTTCATCATCTCATAACTAAATATAAAAACCAATAAATGGAGGTATGAAATTTCAATTTCACATGAAAATGCATCTGCCTTTAGCTTCATCAATTTACATGTGGTTATTTCTTATCAAAAATAGGTTTTGAGCTGACAGGATGATCTTTTTCTTCATATACTTCCCAGACAAAAAAAAATCTTCACAGAGTTATGTATACCAACAAGAAGCATGAAAGATATAGGTTTCCTGACAAAAAAAGAAAACATGATAATTGATGACTGAGATAGGCTGCCCTTCTCCAGAGGTTTTTAATTACCACCTTTCATTTACATAACACTTGAAGCTCTTCCAAAAGCTTTCAGGTGTATTATCACATTTGCTCTTCAATACCACCCTGCAAGGGGGAGAGAGCAAGTACTACAATCATCACTTTCAAGAATAAGCCACTAAGGGGC